>WBMZ01004226.1:0-21328 GCA_013400975.1 Atrichornis clamosus
ATATATAAATATATATATTTATTATATGTTTATATATTTAATATAACTAAATTATATTAAACTAAGAGTATCCTTATTTTCAAACCAATAGATTATTCCTTTTTTTGAAATGAGGAGTTATGTATATGTGGAATGGATTACTTATTTATGGACTATTTGATCAGGTTCCCGAGATGGTTCAATGGGTCTCTGGGAAATCACAGAGGATGTGTTGTCCAAAAGTGATGCCAGGCATAATCTGTCTCAAGTTCCTGTCTATGCCCACATAACACACAGTGCTCTGAAGGATATCCCCAAGGAGAACACCAATCCTGACAACTGCAAAGTCCGAGCATTGGCTTTCAACAATAAGAACAAGGTCAGTAAGATAAGCAAGACATCTGAGAAGTCCTAAAACCATCCCTATGTATTAGAAAAAGTAAAAAGTAATCTAAATAGAATATAGAGAAGCAAGCTAATATTTTTTTCTCTTTTTTCTTTTGCATCCTTGTCTTGTAGTCTTAATATGCTATGTCTGCTTCTGCCCCAAGTGAATGGAGGAGTCCACAAGGAAAAAAAGAACCAGACATTTTCAGAAGGCACAATTTTCCTTGTGGTTTTGATTTTAGACTTGCATCGTAGCAAGGGAGACAAGGAATATTTACAAGAAGCAGCTAAAGCACTAAAACATCTCTTGCAGCTTGAGTCCCCTTCTTGAGTGCTTTTGCTGCTCTCTTTTCCCCTCTGTGAAGACCAGCTAACATTTAGCAGTTCCTGTTTTGATGGCTGAATCCTTTCTGGGTTGCTCAGCAAGTGAGGTGACTGACTCACAGGGCAGGCAGTAGTGCTTGCTGTGGTGCTATTTTGTTGGTATTTGATGAACAGTAAATGTCAATCTCCCCCATGCTGATCTCCTGTTAATACTAGTGGGAGTAGCAATTCATCCTCCACTGCTTTTTTTTTTTCCCCTCACCCTCAAAGAACAGAGAAGGTCTGAAGCAAAGGTGCCTATGCTCTTGGAAGCACAGTGCTCCTGTAGGCTTTATTTTTCACAATAGCTCTTAGTTACTCCTCTGTGATGGAGACTTTGTGTGGCTTTTTCAGTAGAGTAGTGCCTGAAGTTTGCTTCAGGGTTAGAATCAGTATGGGACCTGATTCACAATTATCTTGTGAACTCTAGCTTGTACTGTGTAATCATTCATTATTTGGTTGCCTAGCAAGATTTATGGTATCAAAAGTTATTGTTTTTTACTATTTTGTTAATTTTTATTCTACCTGGCACCTTTGTACTGCATTGCATTCTGTACTGCATTGCATTCTGCATTGCATATCAGTATAAAATGAAAATTTATCTTGATAGAGCCTTTACAGGCTTATGGATGAGTTCAATCCAGAGCATGCAGCCTGCCTAGTAGAGAGTGTGAGTTTGTAAGGATATCTGTAATACAGAAGCTAACTATCTTCTTTTTTTTTCTTCCTTGTGATAGGAGCTGGGAGCCGTGTCCCTGGATGGGTATTTTCACCTTTGGAAAGCAGAGCACACACTATCAAAGGTGCTTTTCTGTTTGTTGGAGTTAAACTTCAAAAACTGTGAGCAGTTAAGGCTGTTCACTGTTCTTAATCTCATTCAAATATCTGAAGAGCGACAGTGTTTGTAAAACACTTAAAAGTTTGTTGTAAAATGAATGTCCTGAAAATTAGAACTTGAAGAGAGAAACTCCTCACTCTCCTTAATTTGGAGGGCAGGAAGCATTCTTAACTTTCTGGAGGTTCTGGGTTAGCTGAAGTGAACCATTGTGTAGAGTAGGGTGGATACTTGATTAGTAGAATTTATGAAGGAAGTTGCACTTATTTAAGTGTAAGGGCAGATCACACCCAGACTGACCTATGCTAGTGAATGTGGTAAGCTTTTTCAGCTGAGAGCTAATGTCTCTGTGCACCTGCTAAAGAAATAGCAGCAGCTTAGAAAGATCTAAAACAATTTACCAAAATGTCCATTGTTCTTGGCTTCAGCCTTTATCATCACCGTTTGCCTCACATAGGGGACCCCATAACTTTCAGGTTTTTTCCCCTCTGGGTCTGGTTATATTTTTGTGGTGAGCTTATTTTTCAGCTGCACTTTTTCGTTTTTTCCCTAAAATTTCCTTGAACATAGCTTACAAAATTGTTCTATTAACATCTTACTCTTTTCTTGTAACGGGTTGATTTTTATTTTTTCTGTTTCCAGTTACTTTCCACAAAGTTGCCATACTGCAGGGAGAACGTGTGTTTGGCTTACGGTCAGGAGTGGTCAGTGTATGCAGTAGGATCACAGGCACATGTCTCCTTTCTGGATCCGAGGCAGCCTTCACACAATGTTAAATCCGTCTGTTCCAAAGAGCGAGGCAGTGGTAAGAAACCTGTCAAGGGTGCTTCAAACCATTTTCTTGAAGAAGTAGCTGTTAAAACTGTAGTAAGCTGAGCTTTTAATAAACAGGAAGGGTTTTTCCTGTGATAGGCTAAATCATTAACAGTGTATATATAGGTTTTGCTTTTATGACAGTATACCTTGAGCAACTAACAAACCAAACATGACAGCAGCCCTGAAATATAACAAAGGGCAATATCAGTGCCTTTATGATCAACTAAATTGTAAACCATCCAAATATTACAGAACTTTTAAAAGTGTGCATTTTACTGCTGCGTATTTTTTACAATGTCTTATTTTTTATATAATCTCAAAGCAAATCTAGTCGTTTTACCACTATTTATACTGTTCTTGCATTTTTCTCTGAATTAGGTAAAAGGCATGTTGTCTGCTCTGTACTATCATGTTGGGAGTCTGTACTGTGAGGAAATGCTTGCTTTGTAATTTTAAAGCCATGAGTGAGAGTCCTGATTTTCAATGTGATTTGAGTGCTGTTTCCTTTTCTTGTGTGGATGCACTATGTCCAATTACACCTTACACCTGGGCCAGGCCTGAGGGCTAGCAGGGTCCATGGTTCCATAAACTTCTTCCCATACGCTTTATTGTAAGGCATGAGAAGGCACTGTGCCATGTTAATCCCAGACTTGTAAATTGCAGTCTTTATTTAGCTTGCTTCTGGGAATCCATCTCTTCGTCAGGCAATTTATCAGAAGAGGGTGTTTGTAGGCAAGGATTAGGAGACTTTAATTTATGCAGTTACTGAACAGTGGTGTCTAGATCAGTGTCAGGGTCTGCTTCTTTCAGATAGGAGAGAAGTATCTATAATGTCAGGAAAAGTCATCTGAACATCTTACCAGCAAGACCCCTTGTCCTGACTTGCTGTCAGTGAGGATTCTGTCCAGGTCCTGACCTGTACACTGGAGTGTGGTGCCCAGTGGTGGCTGGTGGCTGAAAGCTTCTGTCTGGAGCACGTGATCATCTGTGAGCGGGGATAATGTGTGTAGGGAGTATCCCTAGAGCATCTCCAGTTCATGCCTGGAGAAAGCCTTTGTTTAGGGCTGTTTTCTGTTCTGCAGAGTAGCTGCATCTTTTTATTTGGCATGGTGGTGGAGGCACATAAACAACAGTAATTCCCAAGATACCGAGTGTTTCCACTTTATATTGATCTCTCTGGGACTTGGAGTGGTGCAGCAGCTCTAGAAAGCAGGCTCTTTATTGATCTGTGGACTAAAATCTGATTTCAAGTGCTTTGAAGTGGTACCAGAATGTGCTTTAAGTTTCCAAGTGCGCCTGCTGAATGTGGTAAGTCCACATTAACTTCAGTTCACTAAATGTTTTACACAAAAGCAAGTCAGAGAAAGGTTGTGGCTTAGTAAGGCTGGAGCTGGGGCTGGCTTTCCCCTGGTGTAACCCTGTCTGCTCAACATGAGAAGGCAGTGAATGCTTTTTAGTGCATCTTGTAAGTGTTGCTTTCCTGAGCAGCTGTACAGTGCAGGCCTTGGACTGTAGTTTTTGATCCATGAAAGCAACTGCTCTCTGCACTACTGACTCTCAGAACCCTTGGCTTCACGTCCTGAAGGCAGTAGTGTCAATGCAGCAGACAGAGCTTGTGTGGCACAGACTCCGTGTCTCCTCCCTGTGTAGGACATTCCACTGCATCTTCATTTACTTCTGGGATCTGTAGACTCTTCTTGCCACTTGGGAGTGAGGCTCAATATGGTGACCTAAACAATCCAGGTCCACAGGTGGCAGAGGGCTGGGAGTGTAGGAAACCTTATTGTGATTCTACGTTCTAGGCACAGGCTGTGCTTTTAACTTGATGGGAATGATTAATCTGAGGTACTTCAGCCTCTTAGGAGACAATTGAAGTGATGTTTTTGAAAGCCTGTTCTAAATGTCCTCAGTAGTGGGTACATCATGGATTCCTTCAATTAATTTCTTTGGTTAAAGAAAAGTCCACAGTTGTTCCGCATTTTAGAGCTTTTTATTAATGAATTCAATTGAAAGGTATATGCCATCTGCCTTCATACTCCATCACCTGTTTCTGTGATGTAAGTGTTCTCCTGGATGGCTTGTCAAGAGCACTTCTGGAGCAAAAATGATAGGAGGTCCACTGTTGTGCCTTTCTTCTCTTATCCAGACTGCTCTTGCTGAATGCAGAGGGCTTAAAGCTTTCTGTGTGTCTTTGCCAGAGCCAGGCCCGTGTGATAGAGGTGAGGGGGGAAGCTGTCTTCATCTTACTTAGGTACATTTGTAGTTCTCTGAATTAAAGTGGAGATTCTCATATGAATCTCATAAATCTGGTTCAGCAGAGAGATTTGCATAGTGGTTTCCCACCTATTAAGCCTGCAGTCAAGACTTCACCTCACATCTGGAGCAGGACAATGTGGCCCTGCCTGTTTTAAGTGTGTGTCACAAATGCTGGTGGCTGTGGATGTAACATCTGGTGGCAGAGACAGAAGGATGAGGACATGTTTCTAGTTAGGACTCTCAGCAGCAGGGAAGGGGAAACTCCCTGGCTGCATCCACAGCTCCTGATTGTCTACTGTCACATGCACTACTGGGAGTATTCCAAAATGTTACAAGTTTTGTGATGTTCAGCCACACTTGGTATGGTGACAGCACTTGGCACATAAATATAGCTGGCATAATTCACTCTTTTCCTCTGTTTAAATGCTTGTTTAGGCTGTAATTCAGTGGTACTTTAAAGAGGGCCTAAAAAGCCCTAGGGTTTATAACCTGGCATCCTGTTGTGAAGGAAGGAGAAGCATAGATGTGGTGGAGTTTAATCTGTAGAAGAGTTGTTTGGAGTAGAGTGCTTGCACAGAACAGTATTTGCACTATAAATAGAGATGAAATGACAGGACATTTTTCAAATTGCAAATTCCTACATACAGAATCTCCCCTAAGACTAGTTCCAATGGATCCTTGATTAGCTGAGGCTTCAAATTCAGATTTTGTGAAAACAAAATGTACTCTTTTGCTCAATGTAATGGCATAACTGAATTGTGCTAAAATGTTTGGTTTGGACTGTACCTTCCTATGCACTGGTGGAACGTGGTGGTGTTTAGATTGCAGGATTCCTATACTGTTTTCGTTCCTGGGTGAAGTGCTAAAAGTGCCAGCTACTAAAAATACGGAGTGCTTGTTTGAGAACATTTGAGAGGAGGTAGCTTCAGAACTATTATTGAGATCTATCTCAGCAGTAAAGTGACTAGTGGTTGTTATGGTCACACTTGTTTACACCTAGCCTGTTGATCAGCACAATGCACTTGGTGGCAGCTGGGGCTAATTTTTCTCAGATTCCTCTGCTGCCATGTACTCGTGCTTGGTGTGTTCATTTAAAGTGGCACACAGAACAAAGGTACTCTTGATCCTAAATGGTTTATCTGGCAGACTTGGGGCATGGTAGGGTGAAGTTTCTTATTATGCACCAATGTCCTCATAGGAGCAGGGAAGTCGTGTATGCCATCGAAGCTGCTGTTTCAGTAGCATCAGTGGGATTTGTCTGTACTGCTCTGTAGCAGTGGGAAAACTTGTGTGTTGTGGAGAATACTAGTAGGCAGTGTTCGACATGAAGCAACAGAACTGAAGAGCCAAAGCATCTGTCTTTCTTACTGCACTGTCTGTCCCTTCTCTGCTTGACAGGTATCCGATCGGTGAGCTTCTATGAGCACATCATCACTGTGGGGACAGGTCAAGGTTCCTTGTTGTTTTACGATATCAGAGCCCAGAGGTTCCTGGATGAAAAGCCCACACGTGCCTGCTGTGGGCAGAAGCAGAAATTAGGAGGAAGTGAAATTTTGAAGTTGACAACTGGGAAAGGCTGGCTGGTAAGTAGGTTGTATCTGCAGGAGACCCATTACACAGGAATAGCATAGGCCTTGAGCCAATTCATTTTGGATCCGTTGTGTGAATTGTGTCCCAGTCAAACAGTGGTCAGATAAGCAATAACTAATAATGAAAAGCAAGAAGTGTTGCAGAATTGCTTTATACAAAAGCTTTATGAAGGAGTACTGAAGGTTAGTTGCTTGAGTGTAAGGCATACTGACTACACTTCTTATGCACTGATTCATAAATGAACTAGATTTTATATCTTTATATTTTCAAATGTAATCTAACTTCTAGTTTTCAGAACCTCAAACAGAAAATAAATTGTCTTTCTTCAAAGCCATGGTAATCTAATGTGGTACTTGGAGCAAGAGAGTTTTGATTTAATTGTGTGTAATTTTAGAAACATGGCAAGCACTTGACTTTGGTTTCCTGTGTGTTATCATAAAGCAGTTAATAGCTGTGTTTAACTTAGCTCCATTATCTTTTGTATCACTGCAGTATCCCTACCCTTCACCTCCCCCTTCCAGTATTTGGCCTAAATGTTCTCACAAAAAGCTTCAGGACAACTCTGGTATCTTTAAATTGACCTGTACGAAGCGTCAGGAATGTTAAGAGGAAATACCCTTTTTTAGTGTCTGGAAGCTACCTTCTGCTTTTTTGAAACAGGGTTTTGCCTTTGTTTGGCAACAGTAACAATGTAAACTTTCCTTTAACAGAACCATGATGAAACCTGGAGGAATTATTTTTCTGACATAAATTACTTCCCAAATGCTGTTTACACCCACTGCTACGACTCGTCTGGAACGAAACTCTTTGTGGCAGGAGGCCCTCTTCCATCAGGACTACATGGGAATTACGCTGGTCTCTGGAGCTAATGATAACTCTTAATATATTCTGATCTTTACACAGAGTTCCACTTTTCTTTTCCTTTTATAATAACAAAATTGTGTGATGCCATTGATTCCTGATTTAAACACAAGTTATTTTTTGGCAGAGTTTTCTGTTGGTCTCCAACAGTTTTGTACATCTTTTTGAACCAGTTTTTTGCTTTAACCTCCTTGATCCTTTATATGGAGGGGTTTTGAAGACCTTTTTATTGTATTTACTCCAAGTGACTCTTCTCCCCATTTAGGCTGTCTTGGCCATGTGCCCCCTCCTCTACTTTGCTGTGAGGTAGGATTCCTTTCTTACAGAGTGGTTGCTCCTGAGCTTTCTGTGAAAGTCTTGGGGTTGCATGTGTGCAGGTACTTTGTGTCAGTTACATTACCTGGAGTGAGGACTACTTGTAATTAAAAAATATTAAAAATATTTATAAGAGATAAGCTACTACTTTATCTGCAGAGCCTGGCCCTGGCCTGGGTTGATTTTATATTTTAAAAGTACAAGTCTAATGACACTGTTTATACGTAGAGAGTTACAGTAATTTTAAGCTGTACTCACTGGAGCCCAGGGATGGATTCCCTAAGGGTATTGCCCATCAAATCCGAAGTGCAGAAGTTTTTAAAAGTGCATTTGTGTTTGAATGGTAATTTTAAGTAGTGCCAGGAGCAAAAATTGATCTGTTTCTTCAGTGCCCGTCCCAGGTATCAACTTGCACAACTAGAGTTTGTATAGGATGTTCCACAGCATGGCTGTTGCAGGGTAACATTACATTGAGGGCTGCAGAGGTGCTGAGAGGAAATGGGGGCTAGTTATTCAAAATGAACTAAATCTATCTGTTCTCCAGATTAACTATGTTTTCTAATGATGCTGTTAGGATACCTTATAAGTTCTTCATAAAATGCCTAAAACCTAGGACCTTTTTAATCCCAGGTTGTGGAAATTTTTCCCATTTTTGCTGTTCTGTTTGGCCATCTGCTCAAATAAGCCAGTGGAATAAATAAACTATTTTTTTTTCTCCAAAACTTGAGTGCATCTCAGACTTCACTAATGCAAGTGAGAAGTTTTCCATGTAGGAGGATAGTTTGGTGTTACCTCACTTTGCACTAGCATATGCTGTAGGAGAGGCTCAAGCTTTTCCTGAATCCCCTGCTGCCTTCTGCATTCAGAATCCCTCAAACTTCACCTGAGTCTGAGAGGGGAGAACAGGCCCAGTGCCCTTCATGTCCAGCCATGAAGCCTGTGCATCCCAGGGTGATGGTCTTACCCAGTACTCAGCTAAAATGCAGGACTCCAGGGTGTTCCTCATTTTGGCAGGCATCAAACTCTCAGCTTGTTATTGATGCCTCTGTCCTCTGCTGGAATTAATGCCTTTCCCATGACAGTGGTGGAGCAAAGTGTGCGTGTACCTCAAGCTTTGGTGCCAAACAGGCAGTTGGTTGAAGCTGAGAAGAGAGACAAGGCTGGGACATGCTCTGTTCTCCTGTCTCTGTGGGAGATCACAGCTACCACTGCAGTTCCTGCCCACAACCCAGGGCTAGTCTGCGCGTGTCTTTGCAGTCCTTCTCCTCTTTGTACTCAGTATCTTCATCAGTAACATGAAGCAGTGAGCATCAGGCTTAAGTTCCAGTAGGTATGGAGACCTGGATGTAAATCCTACAAGGAATGCAGTTCCCTCTCATTCGGGTGGAAATCCTGGCAAGAGAAGAGCTCTCTCCCAGGTGTGCATCTGCCTCAGAAGTACAAATTGCACTGAGCACTGACACAGGTGCTTCACAAACAGATCATCTTCCAGTGTTTCATAACTGTACTTCCCTTGTGGGCTGGTTGCTTAAACTGCATCAGTTCAAGGTACTGTGTGTACAGCTAGTCAGGCTTTTCTCTGAAAAGGGCAAGTTATATACCATGGGGTAGCTGCTTTGGTTATTTTAGGGGTTTAGCAAAGTGGAAGCATATGAAGAAAAACAAGTCCTGCTGAAGTGTGGCAGGATTTGTATTTCTATAGCTATTCTGTCACAATTACCATGTTCTGCTTTGTTCTTTTTTTAATTCATGCTTGGTTTGAATTTTTTTGTTTTGTTTTTTTAAAGAGCCTACTTGAGTGCCCTCCAGTTCTGCTGAAGCAACAGTTTAGTGGGCATTTAGTGTCAGCAGTGCCAAAGAAAAACTCCTGGTCTGGAAATTCTAGCCCTGATGTTGATATATTAAATGAAGCATATTCCAGGTCATGATGAGGGGTCAAAAGGATGTTTGTATGGACAGAGCCTCAGCCTTCAAACTGGGGCTGATTTTTCTGCAATCTCTAGGTTACTGAAGAGACACCACTGGAAATTTTCCCTCCCTGCTCACTCTGATCTCCACAAGTACCTCAATATGGGCTTCTAAGACCTGGTAGTGTAAGTGCACTTTTCCTCCTTTTTTTCTGCATAGAAAGCTCTGGACAATTCTCAGATGAATCTGGACAATGATATAAGATGCCCCAAGCCTCATGTGCTTCTGTGTAGTCTGCTTTCAGGGTGCCTTCTTGCAAAAATAACTTCTCACGGGAAGGGAGCTATCCTTGTTGCTGTATGAAAATCCCCACAAAAAAACTGGAAACAAACTAGATAGTGCTGCAAGCACACAAAAATATTAGGCCAGAGATAACTTAATTTCTGGCCAGTTTCAGTGGCTTTAAATGCTTATAGCAATACAGATGTTAAGTTTCAGAATATTTTTTGGTTGGTCATATGTCACTTTTGTTCTGATCAATGTTAGAAATTGAGGCAGAAAAAGATGATGATGGTATGCCAACTGTCCAAAGATAGATGATAGGAGAAGGAGAAAAATTCAATTTTTCTTGATTGATTTGATTTTGTTGCCCTGTTGAGTTAGATATCAATTGAAATTCAGCATCATGGTTAGAAATGCAGGGATTTCCTGTCAAAGTGCAGGCAGGAAAGGCTGCACAGCAAGGAATCTCCAGGCTCTGCAGAGAGGTGAGTTGGGTACCCCGTTGTTGAAATGGCACTACACCCCTGCAATGGAGTGAGCTCAGTCTGGTGACTGCACTTCAGTAGCTCCTTGAACGGCTTGCTGTGCTCGGCTGAGACACAATGATGTTTTTCAGACCCATCTTATCTTTTCCACTGTTTCTTAAAGATTTCCCTCCTTTAGTCTTTCCTGCCTGCTAGAATGATTTGTTTGGAGTTGCCTCTTCTAACCCAAATCATACCAGTCTTTGCTGTAGCAATATTGTCCTTGCAGAGGTGACCTCTGTTGAGCAGGAACAGGATTGCTGTTTGTCAGCCTGTGCTCAAGACCTTCAGTTTGCTATGTTTTAACTGGGTAGAAGTTGAAGGCTGGCTCAGACTGTAGAACTGGGCAGTTGCCCTTGTCCATGTTTGACTGATGTGATTACACAGTAGCAGTCTGTTCCTGTTGGAGAACATACCCTGATTTATCTCACTTGAAGAACAGGACTTCAAGCATTACATGCCTTCAGACTGGCTCCTATTGACTTCTCTCTTGTGTGGGATCTTCTGTGCTGCCACTGAGTTTAGGAAGCAGTTAATTTTACTGCTCAGCTCTTTCCTGGTAGTAGACTACCATGTTAATTTGGGTATCTTTGGGTATTACATTTTCAGTATTCATAATAGGTAATCAAACTAGTGACTGAGCTACAGGTTTGGTAATACTTGTAAGTACTGGGTAGTAACTCCTCAGTAACAGCTGGATGTTACGTGATGGGACATTTCTGAGGAATCAGAAGCTACTTTGCAGTGTTGGCTTGGGTAAAGCAATTAAGGTTGTGCTCGCCCTCTTCACTAAACACCTTATTCCTGTAATTCCTGCAGCTTTCTCCCTTGTATAGTCAAGTCTCATATGGAGAATTGCTAGTGCTCTCCTCTGGTGCTTTCTGGAATTGCAGTAAAGAAGTGAGTCCATTTGATTGGTTCCCTCATCAGTGCTGCTGGTGTTAGTTTGAGGTGAATAAATTACCAAAGAATAGTTTTAGTCGGTCTGTGTTCCTAGTCTCAGTTGTTCATTTTCCTCATAGACCCATTTTTAAAATCATTGCAAGAGTGCCCAGTGATCTTGCTGGACTTAGTCCATTCACAAAGATTACACTCATATTGTGGGTGACTCTTGTGACTGTCTTCATGAGAGGAACTCCTGAATTGGATTATGGGGTTTATATTTGCTGCCTCCATTTCAGGGCTTTGGCAGCTTTTTATATCTAAATGATTAAGACACTTGGGGATCATCCTCCTCCAGAATTTCATCCTATTCCTTCACCTGAGCACTTGCTTTGTATATAGCTTGCAGCTGCAGAGTTAACAGATTAAATTTATGATCCAGCTATGTTGAGTGGTGCTTTGGTGTCTTAATTTGTGCCTCTCAGCTGAGAGGCATTTACAGGCCTTGTGAACTGCTGTGCCTCACCTGGTGCAGGTGTGAAACAAAGCAGGCTTGCCTAGACCTTTTACAGAGGTCATCTGTTCCCTTTATTTGCAAGAAGACAAGGACAGGTGGGCTGTCAGTTACTGCGCATGGGAAAGCAGCAGCATCTTTCAGCATCCAGGTGGGAGCTCTGAGGTCTGTTTGTAGTGGTCTGATACCCTTATTTTCAATAAACCCACTTTTCCAAGGTGTCCAATATGTTCTTAATTAGCTTACTTTGCAATTGCTTCTGTGACTGAGTTACTGAATTGGGGTACAGCTTGTTCCTAAGGTCACTGTTGCAGAGCTGGGTGTGATGCAGATGGAGCTGATCCTCTGGCCAGCCCGTGCTGAGCCAGGAACTCCTGTGCTACCAGGCACACACCTGTTAGCTTAAAGCCAGGTGAAAATCCCTGTGTGCCCCACTGGCCACCTCAGTCTGAGCCCATGGTGTGACCTCAACTTGAAATGCATTTTTGAGTGTTGCAGTGCCCTCAGTGACTTACATGAAAGTCTCTGAAGCAGACATCCAGGACAAGGGAGAGTGGAAAAGAGAACACAGCCACATCTTGTGTGAAGGGATCTCTGCCTGCACATGCTCTCCTTTGCCCCTGTACATGAGCACATTGTGTGGTAAGGATGGGCAATGGGCACCAGAGAAACAGTGAAGGGCAAGTAATGTTCGGTATGGCTCTTGGGACTTCTGAACAATTTAAAAATACATAGGGGATGCATGAAAGCTTAATCAGAAACATCTTCAAGAGATCAAGTATATATCCCTGTCATTCTTGTTTCTCTGTTAATTTTCAAGGATAAAATTAGGAAATATCTTTTTACTTGTTATGCTGTGTTTCTTTGTGAAAACCATGTGGTACTTGGCTAAATAAAAGAAATGCTCTTGCAGAAAGGAGTCTTCCCATTTCCTAACAGCCTTTCCCACTAGTATCCTTCTGGGAGTGGTATGGTCTAAGAAAATGCACACAAATTTAAAATAGAGTGCCAGGACTGGCAGAGTTGGGAAAATGTGGGCTGTCTGTTTCTGTATCCCGAAAACCACCAACACTTGATTGTATACAAATTGTGGTAATTGGACTGAAACTGAGGGGGTTTATAAAACCCCTTGCAACATAGTGCAATGTCTTTAGTCCTAGATGTTGATTCTTTTGCCTTCAGGACAAAAATTTAGGAGCCAATTCATTGTTTCCTTAGGAACTGCTTTTCTAGATTCCCTTACTAAGAGGGAAAATTCAGGTGCTGAATCTTACAATCTCATTAAACTTGTACTTTTCACCTGGTCTCTTTTCATTTCCAAGGCCTCCCACAGTCTCAGGGTATAAATCACTATGACTCATCCAAATAGTACCGAAATGGACCAACCAGAGGTTAATGTGCCTTCCTCTTCTGGTACCTTGATCTGTGTAAATCTCAAACTTGTCACTGTCTTAGGGCTGGGTACATGCATTGTCTTTTTCTAAGATGTATGTGTTGAAATTGCAACAGATTTGTACTGTTACTTGTGATTTGTTCCATTTGTCTTAGGATGTGGTATAGACACAAATCAATGCAATGGTTGGTCTTGGTATCAGTCTTTCCAGTGACTTCTATCAGTGCTTGCTTGTATGTTCATGTGTACATAAATGCTGGATCTTCCCCACTGCCTGTGGTGCATATGATGCACAAAATACACAAGGTGTTTTAACATGTGCAGTGATCACAACTTGTTGCCTGAAGGTAGGATGTCCTACAGTTAACTGTTTTTAGTTCTTTTTTCCCAAATATATTTAATAAGATCCAAAACCTTGAGGGGAAAAAAAAATCAGGACTTGCTGATACTTTATGGCTTTTGTTCTGAATCCAGGGTCTGATGTTTGTTAACAACTCCTGCAAATCCACCCATCTGAGAGGCTTTCTCAGCTTGTTTCTGTCAAGAACTTCATCAGAAACAGCACTGAATCCTGAACTATCACAGAAACTGTCAAGCAAAGTAGTAACAGCTCTCTTCAAATATTACAGTGCACTTTTTTTAACTGTAAGATAAAACTGTTCAAAGTTATTGATGCAGCTTGCAAATTGAACAGTGGGAAATCGCAGATAGTATGTGAAACCAGCCTGTCTGCACATGGGGCTCAGTGTTCTGTTACCTTGCAAATTTTTCTTCCTCTCTGAAAACTGTTGGGGTTTTTTTTTTCAATACAAAGACATTACACATTTGGCTTAGTTTTCTAAGGATATCTTTGTTTAAAAACCTCAAACTGACATCTTGAATTTGGGCTGAATTTCTATCTCTGTGCAGACAGTACGATTGATACATGCTGTCTCAGAAGAGCATGGAAACAGAAACATATCTTCATTTCCTGTGGCCTTCCATGGGCATGCCTATGCATAATTAACCAAATTACAGTACTGAACTCTGTTGATCCATGAGGCTACCTTTGTATTTAGAATCAGCACGATTAGTCATCGGTGTATTGACATTAATAATGGTCATGGAGCTCTAAGGTCTGTGCGTTTTCAGTGCTAACTGTATCTGTTCTCTGTGTACCACAGTGCAGACTTACTCTGAAATTCTTTTCACTTACTTCAGAGTTTCTTGAAATTCAGTAAGGTGCTGTTTTTATGACAGTCACTTTTCAGAGTAGAACAAATGGATTTAACTTAGTTTTCTATCTCTAGCACCTTCCCCTTCTCCCATTTCTTCCTAGTTCACCCGTAACAATCAGTTCAAAGCTATCTGCCTACTCTGAAAATTAACAAGTCATAATAAAAAAACCTGTAGCTCAATGTGGCAAGACCACCTGTGCTTTTACCATAAAATTCCGTGGCTGGATGCCGGTTTTGCATGTGGAAACTCCACCCCTGCACAATCTAGAGAAGCTGAAATTCTCTTGCATACATGTTATACAGTGGATATCAGCAGATCAGGAAGTGGAGGTGCCCTGTGCCTGCACCTAGTGTGTTTGTCAAACTGATATGTAGTGGATTAGCCAGAGAACTGGCATCTTTGACTGTTAATCAATGTCAGAACTAAAGGTTTTATTCAGGACAGTGCCAGGAGGGTGAGTTGCTGACTTGATCCCATGTAAAGGCTTCCTCCACAGATTTCTTTTTTTGATGTGGGGGGGATTATTATAAAAGAGTAGGGATATGAGCTAAACAATAACCCTGTGCTCAAAATAGAAAAGTTTTGTAATGTACTTTGGCCAGCAATAATGCAATAATTCCAAAGGCTGGCTACACTGTTAGGAAAGCTGGCAGTGGGGTGTTTGAAGGGTAAGCCTTGAGGGTTTGCTTCATCATGCCTTGGATCACTGCAAATTAGTTGCTCCCAGAGCTTTTGAAACTGGTGTCTCTCTTCAGATGAGATAAAAAGATGGCATGGGGAATAACCAATTTCCCCGGTGGTCACTCAGTCTTTCCCTCAACACTCAAGGTTACCAGTGCATTTGTCTCTTTGTTTTCATGAGTGACTATGACTAATGTGCTTCATAGCTGCCACCAGCCCCCTCCACGTTCTTCATGCAGGGATGATGGAATGAAAGGGCCTTGTCTGCATTGTACTCCACGTGGCTGGTTGTTGGCAGTGCAGGGGTGTAACAGGCCAGTTGTGATTTACAGCTTCAGCTGGTTGCTCAGGGCTTCTTTCACATTGCAGGTGTCCTAGTGGGGCTGTTACAAAAAGTTACTGGATAAGTAACTTCTGGTGGGCTTTGTCACTCTTGTTCAAAACGTGATCTCCAGTCTCAGCCTCTCGTCCCAGCCTCGCTCACATCTTGCCACACTCTGCTGCTTGAAACTTGAGCAAAGTCCCTGTTCTCTCATGGTTTACTAGTTCCTGTATACCAGTTCTGCAAGGCATGGGGGCACCTGTTAGAGGCCTACTACAGTTTAAAACTTTTACCCTCACTTAGGCAGTGGTTTGCTGAACTGGGACATTGATCACAGTGTCCTTATTTGACTTACTCAGCTCTGGGTATCTCCCTGGACTGCCAAATCCCTTTCAGTCTAAAAGGGTTTGCTCCAAAGTCATTCCTGTTCCATGAAGGAGTTGATTCCTGTGCTGCTGGCTATTGCAATTCAGTGGCTTTTATTTTTCTTGTTTTTATTCTAGGGTTCACTGCAAATGTCCAAAACCATATTGACTTTCTCAACTCATGAACATAGCACAGGGGCCCATCCTGTGAGGCATCAGAATTGTCTACTCTCAAGGTGCACAGAAACAAGGATCTCTTAGAAAAACAAGTTTTAAGGAGGAAAAGCAGCTGCATACACACAAGTGGAAAGGTATCTCTGAGTAGAATAGGTGAGGGAGCAGTTTAGGAATTTTAGGAATAAAAACAGTAATTGAGGTTCTTTTGTTTCTTTTTTAAAGATTGCTTTGACATAAGGCTAGGCAGTGTTTTAAGCCACAGAAAGTTGCAATGGAAACTGAGGTTTTCTGTTCATCAATGCAAAATGTGCCTCTCAACTATAATGCAAAGTCAGTCTCTGTTGCTCTGTTTGCAATGGAAGAAGTTTATCTGAAGACTGATTTAATGTGTTTCTTGCTCTTACATGTCACACAACAGTCCTTGCTGGTCCTTCCCAAGCACTATTCAGCAGTACCCCTATTTAAAAGTAAAACAGGGACTACACTGAGCAGGGGAACCTGATGAATTTCCTTAGTTTAAGAGAGTCACTGGAGAGCAGAGTCCAGGTTCCATGTGTTTTAAATACAACTTTTAACCAATGCAGCTATTCTCTCAGACCAGCACAGCTTCCTTCCTTTCCCTCTATTTACGTGGGAATTTAAAACTAAACCAAGCAATACATGAGCCAGTTGATGTGCTTGCAGGTGGAACATGCTTTATTATTAAATTTGAAGATTGAGATTTCTCTTGTGGAAGAACTTGTTGCGGGTACAAGAGCATGGAGCTCAGATTACAGCTCCTCTGCCAGCTCGTTAAATGCAATTAAGTGCTCTGGACTCTTCTGAAGAAGACTGTGGAAAAGCTGTGAAGGTGTAGACTGGAACTGATAATTTTAGATTGTGTTTGTGTTGCTTGACTACATGGACAATGTAACAGTGATTTTTACAGATTGGTTTCCGTGTGTCAGTCACAAATAATTTGCTTTTTGGAGGAAAACTTTTAATATATACATTTCCAGATCAAATTACAAGCCTAGTTTTCCCACTTGCATTAACTGGGTTACTGTGTTCACATGCCAGAAATATGTTGCTCTTTGAAAAAGCATGTTAGTGTATGTGGCAATGCCCCATGCACTTTTTAAATACCTAGATCTGTACATTCTCATCTGAGTATCATTAAACATGCTGTAGTCTGACAAATGAATCTTTTACTACTGCCCTGTTACATAGATAATTGTAATTAACTGCAGATTGTTTTTTCCACTACTTGAAGTTGTGTGATCTGAAAATTGGTGAACAAAAAGTATTTGTGCATCTTACTATGGGTATCTCTAAATAAAATGTATTTGTATAGTGTATTGGCTTGGCTGATCTTTTTCTTTCTTTGGTAATCATCCCATTGCAAGTAAATCCAGGGCAGGTTGAGAGCAAGTGTGCTTGGGTTTCTTACTGTAATAGTCCAGCCTCTGTGAGGACATGACTGATTCAGAGGAAACAAAATGGTGTTGTTTTTCCTTCACCAGTGAGTGGCTTGATATCCTGAGAGCAGAATCTTAGCTTATTCTTGGTTTTTCATGGCTTAAACATCAGTCCTAATTCTCTGTACAGCTGCAGTAATACTGCTTTACTTCCACAGGAAATTTATCTAGTGGCAAAATTGGGATTGTTGCACTTCAAAGCATCTCCTTCCTGTTTTTCTTCTCTGGTACCTCATTTGCTCTAAGGCAACAGTTTCCTTTCAAACACTTTTTTTCTCTAAGAAGGACCTACCTCTTAAAAGCGTTGAACAGCACAGATAACTGTAGGTGCACAGTCAGGTATAGGACTACGGGTTTCAGGGAAACCTTGCATGTCAAAACTGCATCTGTAGCACTTACATGTATTTTCACTGCACAGGAGAGTGAGGCCTTTGTACAGCTGTCCTATTTCACTGCCTATAATTGAGTGGAGGAATGCCCTTAAGAGGTCTTAAGTTTTGTGCTGGAGGTTAAAATCATGTGCCTAAAACCAGCTTCTGCATCCTTGGCTTCATCCTAAGGGGCTAGTTTCTGTGATCATGGACAAATTGAAGCTTTGTAAGCAAAACTTCTTAAGCAAGATGTGGGAGACCACATCTCCAGCTGCACCATCTCTGCTCCCTGCAACAGGCATTGCTGATGCTTGTGAATGCTGGAAGAGGAGAATCTAAAAAGACATAAGAACACTGTACTGTTACTCCAATGAGCCTTCTAACCAAACTGAGAGATGCAAAGAAAAACCAAAGCCCTGACCCTGGAGACATGCAGAAGATGATGGGTTAGAGAGAGCTCTGGCAACCCTGGGGGTTACTAACTCTCTACCTGCCTCAGATGCTCCATTGAATACAGCATTCAGATGGTGTGGGGCCTGTCAGCTGACTTACAGGACCAAACATGACCTCATAAAGTTCCAAAGCAGTCAGTATTCATTGAGCTCCTCTTACTTGCATGTTCAGCTTAAATTTCAGCAATAAAGAGTCCAAATTGTCCTCCAGCAACTAATTTTAGCATTCACCTATTTTGTCCCATCACCTATCTTGCAGGTCCCTTGCTTTCCCATTCAAGGGCAGATAAAGCAGTTTGTTCCCTTCTGTGAGGCAGCTCACCTTTTTTGGGGGGGGGGTGGGGGGGGTGGGGAGGAATTTTTAACTATTTCATAGTCCCAGTCTTCACTCCTGCTACCAAACAGTCCAGGTTCCCTCAGTGCTTTATCACTGGTCATGCTTGGTACATGTGGCCGTTGCCATTCCTGTCTGCGGAACCAAGATGAGATCCACTGCACTCCTTGGCCTGGAGCCTGCTGCCAGTCTACACTGTTATCAACTATGCTTTCACTGTACGCTACAAACATGTGGCAGTCGACATTATCCCTTTCAACACCCAATCTGCTGCCTGCCTCCAGCTCTAGCCCAGCTGCTGCAGGTTTGCTTAGCTGTCATCACTTTCTTTCTTGGGTATATTTTTCTTGGGTTTCTGATCTCTGTGACCTGGGGCCTTAGCTCTTGCCAGCTGGTGGCACCGCTGTTGCACAATGAGGAAGCCAAACCAGGACAGCACTGGAAATAGTTTCACACTGTTCTGTTATTTCTTCTTAGACATAGCTGTACTCATCCTGTCTGTCTCTGAATGGAGGATCAGGATAGTCTTTCCAGTACAAGGTGCTTTCAAGGTCCAGTAAATGAATTAATAAATAAAGAGATGCCAGGACTCAGTGCTTGAACTACTTTTTGGGCAAGAGCAGCCCCTTCTTTCAGAGATTGAAAGTGAGAAAGTTCACAGTGTATTAGAAAACAAGAATCTCTGTGCTTTGTCTCCCAACTTCCTCAGACCCCCCTCAAGCCTCCTGTGGAAAAACAAATGTCAGGAGGGCTTCAGCCCCCTGTAAGGCTCAAGGGACCATGTGGCCAACATGGCATTTGGGAGCTACAGGTCAGCTGCTCCAAAGTACTGCCCTGCCCAGAGGGTCTTACTATTTCCTCTTTACTGAGGTGTAGCATGAACTGACAGCGGTGAGAGAGAAGCCCCAGGCCCCAAGTGCAGAGCTGTGGTCAAAAGGTCAGCTAGATATTTGCTTGAACTGTATGTGCCAAAGACATAAACACAGCGAGGATTATACTCCAGGGATGCTGAAGTGCTGGCAGAAAGACTTGTAATCCCTGTAATCAGTGCCTGTGGGTTTTTTTCCTCTGTGTAGTCAAAAGTTTCAAGGGTTTCCTCTCTCTACAAACCCACTGCCTGGTGCATGTTGAATGTGAAGCACACAGACTCAGCTACAACAGAAGTTTCACAGATTCTGCACAACTGGAAAAATGTGTGACTAATGGTTGTCTTTGGGGGACAGACTGACACTGTTGCTGTAAAACTCCACCCCATATAACTGCTGTGTTCTAGGCAAGTATTCACCTAGGGAGCAATACTGGCTAATTTCTCCTTGTATCTGAGCCCTGAGAAAGGTCTTGGAGCCAAAAGGGTGAGGAAAGGTTGGTCAGCACTAAGAAAAACATGATTCACTTCTTCATATGCTGTGGTGGCAGCCTGTGTCCTGCTGCTGAGGGCAGCTGGACACCGCACTGCAGCCAGGCCAGTAAGGATGCCAGTAGAGCTTTATCAAGCTATAACAACTTCTAACCTTGCCATCTGGTGAAATCACTTCATATAGACTTTTTTCTTCTAGAAAATGGACTCTAGGAGTCATGATGACTTGCCATGTGTATTTATAGAAGCATATCCTCTGTTAATTGTGGGAAGCCAACTTCAGCTTTTTGCCAGTATAAATATATTTTGCCTATATATAAATAGGCTTTGACCCCAAAACCCCCCCAGTGTCCCTATTATCTTGTAGGCTGCTGCTGTTGCACTTTGAGTGCATTTGGTTTTGGCGAAAGCTCTTAGTCCTGTGCTCTGAGCTGCTCAACTTGTTGCTTAAGGAGAAGGGAAACATCTGGAGCTTGACTTTGTATTGGTCCTGGGACCTAAGTCACAACACAAGCGACTGAACTCATGCTGGAGTTTGTGCCAGAGATCACAACCCCTTGAAACTCAGCAGGTCTGCAGTCTTCAGTACAACTCACTGTCCATATACCTAGTCTGTAGTCCATCAATTTGTCTATGAGGTTCTTTCAGCAGACGCTGCTGAAAGCCTTGACAAAGTCAAAATGAGTAACATCCCTTCCTCTCCCCTCATTTACCAAGGCAGTCTTTTCATCACAGAGGATGACCAGGTCAGCTAGACATGACTCCCCCAGTGTAAATCCATGTTGACTACTGCCAGTCACCTTCCTGTCCTCGTTGTTTGAGGTTTTCAGTACTATTTGCTCTGTCACCTTCACAGGGCTGGGTGGGGGCTCACCAGCCTGCAGTCCCCTGGGGTCTCCCAAGCTCACTGATTTGTTCCTGCCATTGCCAGTTGCTGCATCTACAAACAGCCCTTTTAAAATTGAAAACAGATGGCTGACATTTAACCAGAGTTGGCAAATATCCTTGGACATGCTATTCAAAACATTCTCCTAAAACGTATCACAGGATAAAAATGCTTGTATTTTATCCTAAGATGAAGTTCGGGGGAAAACAGCAAATGGTGCAAATCCAGCTTCCACTTTACAACACTATTAGTTTGTTACCATTCATTATGGGAACATTTATTTTACGTAGAGTAAGGGAGGGTTGGGATTCCAATAGGCCCGTTAAAATCCAGCTGATAAAGGCAGATAGTCTGTAAGCTCTCCAAAAGACACTGTGCAATACAGTGCAAGGATGTTTAAAAGACCTTCAATGATCATCTCGTCCAACTCTACCCCACCAAGTTCTTTAAGAGCTGGCCAGGAAAACTTCTGACTTCTTGGAGATAATTTTTATCTTGGGAAATTTCAATAGGTTGGAAGCATGACATTGGCAGAGCGGGGCACAAAGTGACCAGACATATGCAGACTACTTTCTCTGATGTCACAGACAAAATAATGGAAAACTGATAAGTTATTACATAGATAATTCAAGGCTAGATATACAGCAAATGCCAAACAACAGAATTGTGTGGAAAACAAGTCTGTTTCACAAAAGCCTATTTAATTCTTAGAAATTGTTAGGCTGGTAGAAGTAAGAATGCGCACATCACAGAATGAAATTGAGGAGTATGGCAAAACAAACTCAGCACTCACCATTAGAAGA
>WBMZ01004227.1:0-29016 GCA_013400975.1 Atrichornis clamosus
TATACCTTTAGTAAAGAACTTTTTCCCACATTCCTTTTCCCACATTCGTGCTCAGAAAGCCTCGTAATTTCCAGAGGTACAGTAATTTGGGGGAAGGGGTAATTTCTCCCCTCTCAGGAAGGTTCCCACCTTCCTTGGCGGGTATCTGTCTTTCAAACCCGACCAGCAAGTACGTGGTAACAATGAAACCACTGTTCTCTTTAAAAACACATCACTAATCACAGGTGTGGGCAGACTGGTTCCACAACAAAATAAAGCCTGGAATGTTTGCTCAAAGATTCTGTTCAGAATGCACCTTTTTCTGGTAAAGCATAGAATCATAGGATCTTCTGAATTGAAAAAGACTCACAAGGATCATCAAATCCAACTCCTGGCCCTGCACAGACACCCCAACAATCCCACCCTGTCCCTGGGAGCAATGTCCAAACACTCCTGGAGCTCTGGCAGCCTTGGGGCCGTGCCCATTCCCTGGGGAGCCTGTTCAGTGCCCCACCACCCTCTGGGGGAAGAACCTTTTCNATGCACCTTTTTCTGGTAAAGCATAGAATCATAGGATCTTCTGAATTGAAAAAGACTCACAAGGATCATCAAATCCAACTCCTGGCCCTGCACAGACACCCCAACAATCCCACCCTGTCCCTGGGAGCAATGTCCAAACACTCCTGGAGCTCTGGCAGCCTTGGGGCCGTGCCCATTCCCTGGGGAGCCTGTTCAGTGCCCCACCACCCTATGGGGGAAGAACCTTTTCCTGATATCCAACCTAACCCTCCCCTGACATAGCTCCAGCCATTCCCTGGATCCTGTCCCTGGTCACAAGCATCCTTTATTTGTGTCTTTATCCCTGTTTGTAGTAAAGAAATACCATTTGTTCTCTGCATTGCGTGACACCTCCTATTGGATTCTTGGCCGGTACAACTAACTTCATTTTAAACTTTTGCACAACTTAATGACTTTTCGCTGTGGTGTTCAGCCATGGGGCCTTGCCAACATAATGTTTCTGTCAGGAGGCTTCTGTTTGCTCTGTATTTCCACCAGAAAACAGAGATCAGCAAGCTGAAAACAGCTGGAAATTGGTTATTATGTACATGTATGAAAACCCAGTAGGATGTAGATGTTGAAGGGATTTAGTACCTGATAGGCACTGGTATTACTTTACTGGCAGGATCAGGGCTTGAGACAACAAGTTGAGGGATATCACGGAACTATGCAGAGTATTAATTCGGATCCAGTGGAGTTCTCGGTACAATTTAGCTGAATTCGAACTAAAGAAAAACACACGTATTGGATGGTAATGGGGCTGCACTGAAATCACCTCTGACTGCAAGATACTCTAACATTTACCAGGAAACCCCACATTGCGGGTGAGTGTCCGATATCGCTGTAATTAATTAACCCCTCTCTTTCGCTGTAATTAATTAACTCCCCTCTGTAATTACCCAGCTCGGGGCTCCTCTCGCCGCCTCAGAGCGCGGCACCTCCGCGCCGCCAGGGGGCGCTCTGCCCGCGCCTTTCCCGCCCTTGGCGGCGCTCAAGATGGCGGCGTCGGGGCCGTGGTTGTGGTCAGGGCCGGAGATGTGGCTGGCGGTGACGAGCGCGGTGGCGGCTCTGCTGTTCCTGCTGCTGTGGCGGCGGCGGCGGGCGGGCGGCGCGGGCCGGGTGTGCGTGGCCGTGCTGGGAGACGTGGGCCGAAGCCCGCGGATGCAATATCACGCGCTGGCGCTGGCCCGGCACGGGCGCGAGGTCTCGCTGCTGGGCTACCTCCGTGAGTGAGGGGCGGCCGGGGGGCCGCGGGCCGGGCGGGGCGGCCGCGCCGCTGACCGGGCTCTCCCCCCGCAGAGAACCGGCCGCACCCGGACGTGCTGCACAGCGAGAACATCCGGCTCGTGCCCGTGGCGGAGCTGCGCGGGCTGAGAGGTGCGTGCGGGCCGGGCCGGGGTGTGCGGGGCAGCGCAGGGAAAGCGGGGGATACGTGGGGCTGTAACCAGCCCGGAGCGGGTTTGGGCCCGGCCGCAGCCGGAGACCCGGACACCCTTGTCCCCCCTTCTCTGTTAAATACTAGCTGCTGGAATTAAACACCTGTTGGTACTGGAGCACACTGGTGCTGTTCACGTGAGGAGTGAAATGTGGAAATGATTTACGTTTTCCCTTTTCCTCCCCCACCTTGTGTTTACCCCTGTTGCCCAGAGAAGCTGTGGCTGCCCCATCCCTGGAAGTGTCCAAGGCCAGGTTGGACGGGGCTTGGAGCAACCTGGGATAGTGGAAGATGTCCCGTCAGGGTGTGGGACTGGATGAACTTTAAGATCCCTTCCAACCCAAACCAGTCTGGGATTGTACAACTTTTTATACGAAATACAGAATGAGAATTTGTAGGGACCACAAGCTGTTTACCTAACTTTATAATGATCATAGAATCATAAAGGTTGGAAAAGCCCTCTAAGAGGCTTCAACTGTTCCCCAGCACTGCCAAGGCCACCACTAAGCCATGTCCCCAGGTGCCCTATCAACATATCTTTTAAATCCCTCCAGGGATGGTGACTCCACCACTGCCCTAAGCAGCCTGTGCCAGTGCCTGATCACCGTTTCCAGGAAGGAATTTTCCCAATACCCAGTCTAAACCTCCCCTGGCACAACTTGAGGCCATTTCCTCTCACCCTGTCCCTTGTTCCCTGGGAGCAGAGCCCAACCCACCCTGGCTGCCCCCTCCTGTCAGGGAGTTGTGCAGAGCCAGAAGGGCCCCCCTGAGTCTCCTTTTCTCCAGGCTCAGCCCCCCCAGCCCCCTCAGCCACTCCTGGTGCTCCAGCCCCTTCCCCAACTCCGTTCCCATCTCTGGACACTCCAACCCCTCACTGTCTGCCTTAGAGTGATCCAGCCTGCCAAACCCTCTGCAGAGCCTTCCTACCCTCAAGCAGATCAACACTCCCACCCAACTTGCTGCCATCTCCAAACTTGCTGAGGGTGCACTCAATCCCGGTCATTGATAAAGATACTAAACAGGTTTCCATTTTCACAGGATACTGTTATTTTAAGCCTGTCTCTGCAGAGCTGGCTGGTTCTGTTACTATGTTCACATTTCTGTGGGGAGAGCTCTAATATTCCTACCTGGTTTTCTGTCACTTTGCAGTGGGTCCAAAGCTTTTCCAGTATGTCATAAAGGTCCTGGTGCAGTCAGTGCAGTTACTGTACACATTGCTGAGGCTAGATCAGCCATCCTATATTCTTCTTCAGGTATGTTTTGTGTTGGGATTAATTTAATTAAAAATAAATAGTGCTACATTACAGGGTATTTTTAGCTGTTTCAGACGTTATTGTAATTATTTGAGAGGTGAATTGGCCTCATCAATGGTGTAGACCTGTATTCGAGCATTCTTTGGCTCAAAACTTTAGTTATTCTTTTAACAACTCAAGTTTTCTCTTCCTGTTAATCGTTGGGCTTTCAAACTTCATTGCCATGGGTGGTACTAAAGAATAAATCTTACTAGAAATGTTGGTGTGGTTATCGGAGGGGAATTTTGATTTTGATCCATTGGGTAAAATTTGAAATACCTACCAATGTTCATAGGTGAATACAAATAGTCTCTGTTCATTAAGCTCCTCTAAAGTGATGTCATTTCAATAATTTGATTTTTTTTTTTTGGTAATTGCTTTGTGTTTGTCACTTGATCACAGTCTCATGCTATTTTTGTTTTTATTTTTGACCAGAATCCCCCAGGCTTACCCAGTATAGCTGTTGCCTGGCTGGCAGGACTGTTCTGGGGGAGCAAACTGATAATTGATTGGCACAACTATGGATACACCATAATGAGCCTGAGCCATGGCAGGAACCACCCACTAGTCCAGGTTGCAAAATGGTTTGTACAGTCATTGCTCCTCTTGGTGAATGGCATCCCTTGGTAGAACTCAGGATGGAAACCAGTGGGGAGAATGTAACTGGCACAGAGCTGTTGGTGTGAGGGATTTCTGGGCTTTGCTGTGTTAAAGTGGTTTCTATTTCAGAGAGCCTGTTGTGCAGCTGCCTTTGTTGAACACGTGGGAGGGTGGCTTGATGAAGCAGGCAGGTTGCTTTTACGTGCAGATGCAAATGTTGATCTTGTTATTGGAATTTCTTCCTATGTCCTGGGGTTTTTTATTCTCTGAGGCTGCATTACACTCCAACTCCTCTTTAAACAGCTCCTTCAGAATATTACTGGTTATGCAGTGAAAGGCTTTAGAGGTTTGAGTGTAGGAGTCCATCAATAATTGGCAATTAAATCTCAGTTCTGGGGGCAGTTGTTTTTTTTTTGTTTTGTTTGGCTTTTCCCAGCCATGTGCACTGGGGACAGTTGATGCAATTGCCTGCCTGTGGTTTCTGACTGACATTGAACTTTTGTCAGGTATGAAAAGCTTTTTGGGCGCTTGTCTGACTATAACCTGTGTGTCACTGATGCCATGAGAGAAGATCTCTGGGTGAATTGCAACATCAAGTAAGTCATGTGCCTCTGACAGATCAGTGCGTGTGTGTCCAGAGTGAGATGAAAGAACAGATTCCTGAGGATTCAGAGGGATGTGACAATAGCAGCTCTCCTGAGCCCATCCATCGTCACTGAAACACATGAGCTCAGTTTTGCCATGAGCCAGTGGAGTGTGGGCATTCAGGAACCTTCATTATCCTTGTTAACTGACACCCCATTGACTGGGAGGTGGCAGTCCAAGAGTCATGGAAGTTTGCTGCCAGGCTGCCTGTGGAGTCAGAATGGGACAAACATCCCTGGGATTTGTAACAATTAGTCTGGCCTGCCAGCTTTGCTGTTGCAATCAGGGGCTTTAAGATCAGAGTTGCTCAGGGGCAGTTACAGTAAGTTTAAAAATCAGGACAGTGATGTTTACAGTTTTTGCAGGTGCATTTCACCCCTAGAATATGCACACAAGAAAGGGGTTCTTTGTTACATGTGTGCACCCTGATGTGTTCCAGCAAACTTCAGGAATAGAGGAATTTGTAAGAGTCAAAAACCAAATTACTTTGCTGTATTGATTTATTTAATTGCTTTCTGATCCCATTGTTGTAGCCTCTCACTGCACCATGTATGTGTTGTTACATCTGTACCTTATTTAAGTTGCACATTTATTTCCTCCCAGGGCAGTAACGTTGTATGACAAACCAGCATCTTATTTTAAGGAAACACCATTAGACCTCCAACATGACTTGTACATGAAACTTGCCAAGGACTATGAGCCCTTCAGACCACGGTATGTGCAAGTCCAGCTGCCCTTACAGTGCTTAACCCAGTGACATGGAGTTGTGGCACTTAAACTGTGCCACAGAAATACTGGTGTGAGGGGCCACAACTTCTGACCCCCAGCAGGCACAGTGGGCTCTGAGTGCTTAGAGTTGGCTTAGTTGTCATGAGGAGAGGCCAGAAATGATTGAACTGTGGTGACACAAGGCTTGGTGTGAAGTAGTAGAAGTGTTTTGTTGTAAAGAAGTTGGCAATCTGTGACAGAGTATCTGGGGTAGAACTCCACAGTTTTCTGCTTCCCACTGACCCAGATGGCAGCATCCCTTCCTTAATTACTGTGAAGAGCCTTCAGGATCTTCCTAGTGTTAGACACTCTGCCCTGGCTGTGTGCAGGAAGTCACTTGTAGTAGTTTTACCAGGGAGTTACTTTACCAAACTAATACTTGAAAAAGGAGTTAAATCCATTCTGCATAACGGGGTTTTTTTGGAAATGCCCAGCTCAGAATGTGTAGATTCTGAGTTTAATTGAATAAATGTGCTGTTGGCCTCCATGCTGAGCTAAGTGTGAGACAATTGTGGAAGGGGAGGCTGACTCTTTGCTCGACTTGTTAAGGAAAACACTTTGGAAGATGGAATTGTGCCTATAGCAGTGCTGTGCTAGCAACAGGAGAGAGGGAAGTGGCCTGTCCTGACCTGGTGTTTCTCTACAGCTCTGTACTGCAATGACTCTGTTTCTAGAGAACTTGAGCAGCAAGTCTGAAGCAAAATGTTTGGAAATTCATGCCAGTTAAGCAGAGTTTCCTGCTGCTGTTGGCTGTCTGTGTAGTCCGTCCTCAGGAAATTGTGTTTCCATAGTACAGAGTCCGTCAACCCCAGTGCCGAGAGATCGGCCTTCACGGAGAGGGCTGGCAAAAGTGGGAATGTGGTGAGGACCAGGGGCCGGCCAGCTCTTCTCATCAGCAGCACCAGCTGGACAGGTTGGGAATCAGTTTTATCTTTCATGTAAAACTAGGGCTGTTTGTACTTCCTCACACTTGAAGTTATGTTTTTCCTTCATTTGCCTGGAACAATTTGAAGACAAGATGTCTATGATACAACTAAATGTATAACACACATATAATGCTAAAAATGGATTATTTTTAAAAAGTTATATTTTAATTATAGAGCCACAGAGGCTCAGCTTTAGGAATGATTAAAAGAGATTTCCTACTTTTTTTTAGCTTTTATTCTAGACATACTATCTTGCATGGTGGTGTAAAATAGATTAAGAAACTAAAATACTTACTCCCTATTGAGCACCCTGCTCTAGTGGAAAGTGTTGGGATGAGATGAATTTTAGGTCCCATCCAACCCAAACCAGTTTGTGCTTCCATGATTTCTGATAATGTGTATTACATAATTATGTCACATTTTACCTCTGTATGAAGAAGGGAACAGAGAGTGGAAACAAATCCATTGCTAGAAACCACGGGCAGGATTGTCTTTATCTTTGAATTATCATGGCAGTTTTTACACTTATTTCTCTAGTTTTAGAAACTAGAAAATTTTAACTTGTTAGCTTTGAAGATGTGCAGTCTTTGTGGCTGGTTTGTCTGCCATATTGTCAATATGGAAGACATAAACACTGTGTATGGTTATGGACTTTTATTTATGGAAATAAACTACCAGATTTTTAGTAGTACCTTTTAGTATACAGTAATTTTTAGCTACAGACTGTGTACTTTTAATTATATGGTCTGTGCTTAAATCATGTAGGTGAAGGTGAGGAAAATCTCAACTGTTATTTAAAGACAGCAGTTATAAATGATAGAAATATGAATGTCACTAATAAAGCCTTCTCTTTCAGAGGATGAAGACTTCTCAGTCCTTCTAAAGGCTTTAGAAGGTTGGTATGAAGAAATTGATCTCATTCAAAGAGGTTTTCTTCTGAACACTTGAGAGTTTTGCTAAAGAGCAATGCTTCTATATTCAAGTGAAAATGCAGGTGTATTTGATTAATTAGCAATGGTTTCAGAGTACTGATTGAAACCCAGAAGGGCAAGATCTGAATTCAATTAGAGGAGTTGTCAGGGAGAATTACATCTCTAGCTAGCTTCTGAAGTGCAGTTTTATTTTCTGAGCTATTACACCTGCTCTCCAAAGGCATCTGCTAATAGGAAGGAAGGGAATGCTTTGTCTTATTTTGTAGACTTTGCAGCTGCAATTCTAAATTGATCTGTTGAAGCAGCTGATTGGGGTGCAGTTAAGAAATGCTTGATGCATAGTCATAAACAGCATGATTTATTTCTGTGGAAGTTTGTAAATGTTAACATTGCTAAATTTACTGCTGTTTTAGTAAGTACATGCTTGTAAGGAAATTGCTTGCAGTGGGAAGCTCACTAATTAATGCACTATCACCACTCTTAAACCAAGCACCTGTATATTTGTCAACTCTAACCAGTGTTTCATCTTCTCCAGATTATGAGAGGTTTATCAATGAAGGAGCCAAGCTTCCAGCCTTAGTGTGTGTGATAACAGGTAAGAATCTGTTGCAGTTCATTCAGTGCTAATACAGAAGGTTTAATTTTCACTTTGGTTCTGTGCTGACTCTTCTGTAGCTGGTGAGGAGAGAGGAGGGACAGCTGTCCTTGTAGCTGGTTGTAGGAGTGGGGATTTACAGCTGAATTATTGCACCATCTATTAATGGCATATCTTTAAAGAGCCTCCCTGTCTACTCCAGCTCTGCAGGAAAAACAATTTAAGGCCATTGTTGAGATGATGCTGCAAAAGAAATGTCAGAGGAAGCAGCTTCAAGTTGTGCCAGGGGAGATTTAGATTGGATATTGGGAAAATTCATTCATGGAAAGGGTGCTCAGGCACTGGCACAGCTGTCCAGGGCAGTGGTGGAGTCCCCATCCCTGGAGGGATTTAAAAGCCACGTGGATGTGGCACTTGGGGATGTGGGGCAGTGGTAGCCTTGGCTGTGCTGGGGAATGGCTGGACTTGATCTTAGAGGGCTTTTCCAACCTTAACAATTCCCTGATTCTGTATTGATGGGAAACTCATTTAAATACTGAGTAAGAGACAAGTCCAGGTACACACTGCATTCAAAAGAACTTAGATTTTTCATGTCTTTTTGAGGACACCACGTGTGTTGTGTCTTCTTTGTGCACCTGACCCAACAGGAGCTTGTATTTCACAGACCACACTATTTCCAGTCATCTTGATAAAACATTTTATTTCTGTTTGAAACAGGAAAAGGACCTTTAAAAGATTACTACAATGGACTGATAAAAAAACTGCACTTTATGCATATCCAGATCTGTACTCCATGGCTGGAAGCTGAGGATTACCCTCTTCTGCTTGGTAAGTAGTGGATGATGAAATAGGCTTGAGGATGTGTGGAAAACAACTTGGCTCAGTTGCAGGGAGCTGATGCAGACTGTGCATACAAGCTGGAAGAACATAGTCAGGAATGTTGCTGGTTAGTGACAGGATATTCGTGGATTTGACTCATTCCAGCAAAATTTCTCTGGCTAGTTTCTCACTGTTTTCCCAAGAAGTGGGTGCAGTACCTGTGTTGTTTCAGCCTGTTCTTTGCACTCTTGGTTTCTTCTAACTATGCTGAAATACAGCTGCCTGTGCATGTTCTAGTTTACTCTCAGGGTCACTCCAGTAAATGACATCAAAAAGTTGTTGGCTGAGCAACCAAAGGTAGCTGAAATTCTAAATTAACAAATCATTGGAATATTACTCTCTCAGTAGCTTCATTTTAACAGCATAAAGTGGGAGTACTAAAGTAATAAAATACATATTCAATGTGATCTTGGTTCTGCAGGGTTAGAGCCTGACAATTTATATGGCTGAAAAATACAGTTTATGTGGTACTTTTCAAATAATGAACATAAATCATGCTGTAATTTCTCTTATTTTGAGCTGACTTGAACTGGGAGAGGTCACTAGTGAGCAATGCAGTGTATCCTGTGGATTGTGTTAAGTTTTCCTTTACTTACCCATTTTTAGCAGATTAGGAGACAGAAAGACTGCTTTAAGATACATGAAACTTTAAAATCCCCTTTAATTTAATATGCACTCACTACTTTTCTAAAACAAGACTAATTTCAGTCACAAAACATGACTCTCTTTATTTTTTTCCCTGTGTCAGTCTGGGTAGTTGAAGGTAGCTCAGGTTTCACTTGCACCACCCAAAGCAGCACAGAAATAGAGGTTTGCAGGAAGGCAGAGGAGCTGCTTTCAGAGAGTTCAGACTCTGCTGTGTTTTTCAGGCTCAGCAGACCTGGGGGTGTGTCTCCATAAATCATCCAGTGGTTTGGATTTACCCATGAAGGTGGTGGATATGTTTGGCTGCTGTTTACCTGTGTGTGCCATTTATTTTGAATGGTAAGAGCTTATTCTGTTACAGTTCAAGTGAATCACATAAAATAATATTCCTACAAAGCAACTGCTGAAGGCACCAGATGAGATTCCTGTATTATGCCATTTTTAAAATTCAGTAAGGTAGAAATCAAGGTTATTTTAAGTTTAAAAAATAATACTAATTTCTACAAAATTGGGAGCATTTAATGCAACCACTTGCCTTAAAAAGAAATCTCTGTAATCCATTGTTTCCATATATTTAATTTTAGAAAAGCTTCCTTCTGCATAGACAGTGGAGGGCTGAGTGTATGCAGTTATCTTGGAATTCTTGGTCCTTTGGGGAAACAGTAGCTTTATAAAAGAAGATAAATTCTCTGTGAAGATTTCATGATGGACCACAGACAGATTTGCCTTGTGGGTTAGGTTTAAAGTAGATTATTGCCCTGATTTTTAATGTGGGTCCAGATGACTGGCACAAAGGCAGAGTGAGGGCCCTTTGGTACAGCTGTGGTAGATTTAGTCTGACATAGAAAGGAGAAGGGGTCTTTAAAGGTTTTAAACTGCCTACTTCATTCTGTCATGTCAGGTGTGGAGCTCGGGACATCTGGGCCCATAATGTCACACATATCCTGGTGTGGTCCCCTGGGGTGTCACTGTGCACCATTTTAAATGCCCCACTCGCTGCTTTTTGTCTCATTTTTCCTTCTGTGCCTTTTTTTCCACAGTTTACATGAACTTGTGAAACACAATGAAAATGGTTTGATATTCAGGGACTCGAAGGAACTCGCAGAACAACTGAAGGTAAAGCCTTTGATTTCTTTGCCCCAAAGGTGCCACCCTGTGAGCAGCCTGTTCATATCTGAGTATTACCTGTTGTTTTTCTCACTCCCGTTTAAATGTGAATCTGAAGCTTGTAAAGGCATTTAAAATATTGTCATTTTTCTCTCCTCATGGAGACCCAAGAACAGTCTCACTGCAGTTGGCGCTGAGGGTTAACCCTGGGGGAGGCTGCAATGAGCCTCAAATAGAACAGGATGGTTATTTTTCTGTGGGTTTGCCTTTTATATTACAGATGCTTTTCTTGGAATTTCCTACCCTGGAAGGCAAACTCCAGAGCTTCAGACAGAACCTGCGGGCGTCCCGGCAGCTGCGCTGGGAGGAGAGCTGGGACCAGATTGTTCTTCCCTTGCTAGGGCACAAGGAATGACTCTGAGGGGAAGGAGGGTGCCAGAGCTGATACATTCCTGGAGCTGCAGAGATTTAGAGCAAATAAACACTTTGTATTGTCTGCAGTTACAGTTTCTAACTCCTTCATCTTGGAACAGGGGTTGTCAGCTCTTCCTTTCCAATGTGAGTTTCCTGGGTGAGTCAGAGGTGCTGAAAGTGCAGCCGAGGCTGATTGTTTTTTGGGAATCTGTGCTGCTTAAAGGTCACTTTTTGGTGAGGATACTTGAATACAGATAGAAACTATTACCAGTTTTACCTACTGCACAGCCAACACTTTAGGAGCTGATTTGGCTATGGGGTTTTTCTGGCAAACTGCAGATGCTTTTTATTTGAGTTGTTTTACTTCAGCTGATCAACTCCATCTTGGAGGTCTTTTCCAACCTAAATGACTCTGTGATTTACCAGTTAATTGCCTAAGCACTGAATATCCTCTTGTATGATTTTGTTGAGACAGAAGAATTTTGTTTCAAAGTTGTTTTTCCTTTTTACAGTGTGCAGGAATGTGGAAGCACAGCACTGGTGTGTTATAGCTTTACTAGAGGAAAACAGAGCTTGCAGTAAGTGTTCTCCTTGTACACTGAAGTGAATGTGCCCACTTACCTTGAGAAAGAACGTGAAATTTATCTCTTTTTGAACAAACAAATAGAAAAGAGAAAAAGAAACCCAAAATACATGACTAAAGTATGTATAACTTAATCAAAGAGCACTTCAGGTGCTCACTCAGGTACAGCCTTCAGCTTTTTATTAAGATCAGCATTCATGTGCAGGCTTAATGCTCACAGGATTTTTTTCATCACCTTTTTGATGATAAAACAGATGTCAGTCATTTAAGGAGTGAATGTGCCTGGTTTGGCCACATGTTTACTGCTCCTCAGAGCTCCTGGTTCAGGTGGCAGTTGAGGACAGTGGGTTCTGCACCAGCAGGTTTAAACCCTCTGAGCAACCACTGAATATCTGCTTTTGTCAGAAGGAAAAAAGTGAAAATAAAGAGTGAAGTTGCTTTACTGCAAGAATTTGGCAAAACCTCCAGCTTGTAGACTGAAGAATGATCCATAAAGATTAATTTGCCAATTTTTTAGTGGGTTTTTTTTTTTCCTGTTGTCAGTCAGAATCCTGTTCAGGGGTTTGGCGATTCCCCTTTAGCCATTCCAGTGCACACAGAAGCAAATTAGGCACTTGTCTAATTAAACAGTAATGCCAAAAGCTTTAGAGAGGTTTCATCTGCCTATAATAGAATGTTTTAGATCCAAAATGAGCCATCTGTACAGAATCTTTGACTTGAGTATTGTGTAAGGGAGATAAAGGAGCTCCTGTCTAGGCTGCCAGTTTGCATTTCCTCTAGAAATAATACTTTTGAGTTCTTTTTGGGGACAGGGAGCTAAAACCTGGGCTGGGTTTATTTCTGCTTGATCCCAGCAGTCATGGCCTCCTTCAGCTTGAAGAATAAGAAGATTCTTTAGGTTTCAAGTTACCTATCATCCATTTTCTCTCCATTGGTATAGAAGGAGGATGCTGAAGTATTTTTCATTTCCTTTTAAGTAGCTTTTAATAGAGAAAGGAAGTCAAAAGAGGAGAATGAGCAGCATTTTGATTTTTCTGCTTCAGGACCAATGCTGTCCAACAGGAGAATAATGGTGACGGAAAGATTCAAAGCAGGTGAGCTCAGTCCTTCCTCCTTGCAGGATACCTGAGCATTGCTATGGAGTATGATTCCTTTTTTATTCCCTGCCCAGCCTGGGGGGATGGATTCCCAGCAGCCACCAAGAAAGTGGCAGTCCTTATGTGAGAGAGATGCCCATCAGTTCTGATTTTTGTCATCACTGCAAGACAGAGATGCACCTGATTCACAGCAGAGTCTGTCACCTGCTCCTACAGCAGTGACTTATCCTGGGACACAGCTGCATCACTGCAGGCATCAGTCACTGTTCATTGGGGGTTTTTAAGATAACCCACACCGCAGGTATACACAGACAAGTATAAAAGACCAGAGCAAACCATTACAGCTGGTTTTAATATTAAAAACCATTGATTACTCTGAAACATTGTTTTGCTCCCCTGTGCATGTGAGATGCTCATCCTGTGATCCTGCAGGTTGCCCCCAGTATTTACAAATCACAACACAGCTGGAAAAAAAATACACCTGAATTCTGTGGTCTTCTACAGAACTCAACTCCAGTGTGATTTTGTTTTGTGTTGCCTGAGGTTCACTCACTCCCCAGGGGCAGCAGCAGGCTTGGATCCGTGCTGGGAATTACAGGAAGGAACTCTCTCGTGTGTCCACGTGTACAGTTGCATCCTCAGCACCTCTTGTGTATCTTTCCAAATTCAGGATAATCTTGTTACAAGGATGAGATAGCTCCTGTTGGTCTCAAAGTTCCAATTCTAATTCCCAAGCCTATATAAATAGCTGTAGAATTGTTACATTTGGCTGCACATCGTAGAGAAAATTACAGCTGCTGTGGGTTGGAATAATCTTCCACCTGATCCCAACTTTATCTGTGAAGAGAAACACTGTGAATCATATTTATGCTTAATAAAATGACAAGCAAAAGTTGCACGACAAGTTCTGTAAGAAGGGATCTTTAGCATGCTGTGAAAGCAACCTACAGGCAAATGCTTAGGAGTGTTTTCAGAAATCACAGTAATGCCTCTGCTGAACACTCAGTGTCATTTTGTGAATTAACCAGAATTCCACAGATTTTGCAGAATATTCTGAGTTGAAGGGACCCACAAGGACCATCAAGCCCAACTGCTGAACACCAGCTAAGCAGCTAATGGACTGCAAAAGACAGGCTTTACAAGAGTGTATGAAGAAAAAACCCCAATCCCTATTTTATTTGGGTTTTAGTTGAGATTTTTAACCCTCAAAGACAGGTAAGGTAAGATCAAGGTTTTAGGCTGCATTTTGGGTGTTATCACTGTGACAGTGCAGCACAGATGGTTGTCTCCTTTAAGCTTAACCTTTTTTAGTCTCCTGTTGGCACCACATTTACAATTCATCCCTTACAGATGGGAGCTGTGATAGCCAGGATGCACTTCAAGGTGAGTTCCAATCTCCTGATCAAATCCATGTGGAAAAGCTACTGCTGTTAAATCCAGCTCTAGGATAAGATCTTGCTATTGGACAATGCTCCTCACCCAAAAATGCTCCTGGTTCATCTCTACCACAGATGAAGTGATGGGGGCAGAGGCAGAACTACTGAACACTGGATGAGCCAGGCACCTACCCAGTTCAGCCTGGAACAGGTGGTACGTGTCTGGATTTCGGATTGTGGAGGCAATGAAGACCTCAGGAGCTTTTCTGTCTGCTCTGGAGGTGGAGAGTTTCTGTAGCATACCAATGAGGGCTGAAATTATCTCTGGATCGTACACCACATCTGCAAAGAAAAAGGGAAACGTACAATATTTATTGAGAATTGAGCAAAAACCAGAATGAAAACTGCAAAACAAAAATACAATATTCACAGTGCAGGAGAATATTTTTATTTTATGTGCTATGCTCTCATCACTAAAAATCCTTTTTGTAAATGGATTGTCAGATATTTTATTTAAGCCCATCCTAAGGGAGACAGCAGAACCATTGAGTGTTGGTGCTCTCTGTTACCACTGCCCTTGGCAAAACAAACCTGCCTTGTTAAAAATGAGGGGTTTAGAGGCTGATGCAAAGGACTTGCAGCAGTTTTCATCTGGAGTCATTTCCTGGAGAGCAGAAAGAGTGATGAGAGGTACGAGTTACACCAAGGGGGACAAGATGCTGATACTCAGAGGTGGTTGTTTACTGCACAGAGGTGTCCAGGGCTGTGTCCCTGCAGTTACTCGTGGTGCAGCATAAGGGCACATCCTGCAGTAACAGCAGCAAACAGTGGAGAGATGCCAATCCCCTTCAGTTCTTGTCTTCAGAGTCCAGCCTGGGCTGGTTAGGGCACTGAACTGTGTTGTTGGCATTAGGTACCATGCAGTGACTTCATTTTATAGAATTCCCATTCACTGCATCCTGTGATACCTTGGATGACAAAGTCATTGTTTCACCTGGATTCTCAGGTTTTTCTTTGCAGAGCTCCAAATCAGGTGTAAAACCTACACCTGAGATATTCTACCATCACTAGATATCACTACTATCATTCTACTATCACTAGATTTTCTGTGATTAGATTTTTTATGACATTCCCTTCAAATTTATACATAGAAAAGGCCCAAAAAAGTCTGTAGCTGTTTTTTTTTCACTGTTATCCCTGCAGAGGCTGCCAGGGTTGCTGGGTCCTGCCCTGCTGTGTCTCTGGAGCCTGCCCACCCCTGCACCCCACCCGTGTGTGCAGTACCTGCTGCGATGACAACGTCAGCTCCAAGACCCAACAGTTGTTTTTCTGTCACTGAGCCCCAGTCAAGCTCAGCCACAATCACTTTTGGGGTTTGGCAGTTCTTCCCTTCCACCTCCAGTCCCTGGTACTCTGTCTGGATGCTCCAGGTCACTCCATGCTCTGGGATGAAGCCGTTGAGCCGGATGTTTTCTCCCAGCTGTCTGAGAACATGGGGGTGGCAGTCACTAAATATGAATGCCTTGGGCTGGCAGGTCTTGCAGATGGCAATTCCAGTGAAACCCATCCCACTTCCTAATTCCAGGATTGTCCTGCAGGGTAACAGAGTAAAAAGTACTATTAGGTCTCTGCATTGAGTTAGAAATCAAAGCATTCTAAATATAATTAAAGATAAAATCAGTCCCAGATAATGAAAATAATTTTTGAGTAAATCCACAATCTAACCTTTGTCTCAAGGAACTGGAGAGTTGGGAAACACCAAGGGTGGAATTGTCAGCATAAAATTAATTACCTGGAATGCTGACTTCTGTAAGGCACAAAGAATTCCCACCACAGAGATGAGAGACATTCCCACCTGGCTTTAGCCATCTGCAGCACATTGTCTCCACCTGAGCTGGCTCTCCAGTTTTCATAGTCAGTGGAGAGAAACAGACACTGAGCAGCACAGTTCCTTCCCTTGTGAGCTTAATTATTAAATTATCATCCTTCAAAAGTCCTGGTTCTTCTCGACTGCTTGTAAATAAAGTTGAGAGGATGTGATCAGACCTGCAGATTGATCATCTAATTTAGGTAATCCCTGATGAATCCCGTCATGGAGTGAAGGTCATTAGTTAAATCACTGAAAATTGAAAAGCTGACCTCACAGAGCAGGTCAGACTGCACCGAGCAAGGGTTTGATCCTAAACCCTGTCTGACAGAACTACGAGGTGCTCTCCTGGGTTAAAGTTTGACTGTTACAGAACAGACAAGAGCAGCAGTTACTCTGCAGCAAAAGGGTGTAATTTCAAGTATTTTGGGCATATTGTCTGTTATTAAACATTTCTTTTATTAAATTACAGTTGTGTAGCTCACCGTGTCAGAGGGCTGGAGCCCCTCTGCTCTGAGCCAGGCTGGGAGAGCTGGGGGTGCTCATCTGGAGGAGGGAAGGCTCCAGGGGAACCTTAGAGCCCCTTCCAGTGCCTAAAGGGGGTCCAGGAGAGCTGGAGACGGACTTGGGACAAGGGATGGAGGGACAGGACAAGGGGGAATGGCTTCCCAGTGCCAGAGGGCAGGATTAGATGGGATATTGGGAAGGAATTGTTCCCTGTGAGGGTGGTGAGGCCCGGGCACAGGTTTCCCGGAGAAGCTGTGTCTGCCCCATCCCTGGCAATGCCCACGCCCAGGTTGGACGGGGCTTGGAGCACCCTGGGATAGTGGGAGGTGTCCCTGCCCATGGCAAGGGGTGGGATAGGATGAGCTTAAAGTCCCTTCCAAGCCAAACCATCCTGTGATCCTATATGAATGAAAGATCCTCCCCACCCCCCTGGTGCCATACCTGTCACTGAACACCCCGGGGTTCTCCAGTGCCCACTGAGCCAGGGGCAGAGCAGCCTCCCACGTCACGAGCCCCGTGGTGCCCCCCGAGATCAGCGCTGTGCTCTCAGAAAGGGTCACACAGTCCCCTGTGGGCTGGAGAAGGCAAAGGTGGATCAGGCACACACCATGGATTTAGAGTTTACAATCAATATTAGCACCTGGAAAAAGTCAGGGAGCACTCTGGGCTTCTGGGTGGGTGTTTTTAAAGCCAATTATTGCTTAGTTCAGGTGATTAAATGTGGTTTAGAACAGTGTAGTGTTAGTGTTTACCAGTAAGTAGTTTTTGTAACAGTGTGTAGATTCTTCTTCTTTTAAAGTATCTGCCAGTGCGTTGTACAGTTCATCCAGGGGTTCAGCTGCTGTGGATTCGTGCTGTGGGAAGAACAGGGCAGCTCTGGGCATCACATTGTCATGAAACACAAAACATTTGCACCATAAACGATTAAACCCATTTTAATACATTGTATTTACACTGAATGCTGTGGTTTGTTAGTACACGAGGTATTTTCAAGGGAAAAAAAAGAGTGAAAAATAAGCTGAAAAGAAAGAGGTACCTTTTTGATGAGCTCAGTCAGAAAGCACCTCCTGTACTTGGCTGAAGGGGGATATTTCACACACAGAGGGTGAAGAATTGTCTAAAATGAGAACAGCCACGGAAACCAATTACCCAGGGGAGAGTTTAAGAAAGGCACTAAGGGCCAGAGAAGGACCGTTAATTTGCTCTGGGTGCTATGAAGTGCATTGGGATTTAGTCTGTACAAGCAATGCTGAGCCAGAAACAGAAATTTGATTCTTTCTGACTGGTTTGTGAGTTTACAGATCTGTGGCAGCAAAAATCTCACTTTTCTAAGCATAAAGATAAAAACGGAGTGGAAATGATCCAATTTGCTCTCCTTCTTTTTTTGCTTTTCTCTTCCCTCTTTCTTTTCTGGTTTGCTGCCTGATTTGTGATTTCCTGTCGCCAGGGACAGTTAAAGCACCACCATTCCCTGTATCCCCGAATATCCAGGACCGGCTGTGCTGACTGTGCCATTCACACCAGTGCTCTGGTGCGCGCGTATCAATTTTGATCTAAGAACACCCAAATACCAGGCAGAAAAGGAAATCTGCAGTTCTGCACGGTCCAACAAAACACTGCGATACCGGGTCACCGATCTCTGTATTTCTAAGTAATTGCCGTGGCTTTGGGACGGGCGGTGGCACCGCGCGTTTGGTGGCACCGCGGGTGACTCCGAGCCGTCCCTCCGCCCTCACCTCGTGCAGAATATCCGCGAGCAGGGGCGAGTCCGGCGCAGCCCGCAGGCTTTGTTCGAGTTCCTGAAACAGGATAAATTAATAAACCGAGCCGCGGTGCCGCGTCCCGCCCGCCCGGCCCCGCCCGTACCGGCCAGGGCAGCGAGCGGAGCTGCCGCGCCGCCAGGAACCGGCGCTGGAAGCGGAGCGCCAGCCCCGCCGGCGGCTCGGCCATGGCCCCGGAGCGCAGGGCCGGGCAGGCCGCGCGTTCCCGGCCTCGCCTGGCGCAGTCCCCGGAGGAGGAGCCGCCCCGAAGGCGGAGCGGGACCGCCCGAACCGGGGCTCGAAGCGGGGCTCGAACCCGGTACCACCCGAACGCGAACTCGAACACGGGAACGTCTGACAGGGGGCTCGAACCGGGTACCCTCCGGGTACAGCTCCGGTGCTCTCCCGACTGAGCTGCCCAGGCCGGCAGGGGGCGCCACGCCCCCGCTTCGGCCGGGCCCGGGCCGCGAGTAACGCGAGCGGCGACATCGTGGAAACCCTGGGATCGTTGGGATCAGGGAAACCCTGGGATCGTTGGGATCAGGGAAACAAGGAAACATATTGGGATCAGGGAAACATGTGAGGAGAAAGTGAGGAATGTGTCTTTACAAATAAACTGTGGACCTGGTTATAGATAAGGCCGGAGACAGAGCAAGGCCGGGAAGATGAGCCAGCAGGAGGAACCACCGTAAAACTTCTGAGGAATGTCACTCACTGACACGGACAGTCGCTGGACAAGGCCGTGTTAACTCCTCAATTCAGTGAAGAAAAACAGAGACTTAAGGAACCATAAAATATCGTTTGTTATACTAAGAAAAGGGGGGGATGCATGTTACAGATAGACAGGATGCGATTTGGGAAGTCTGTAGCCTCCAAGTACCTCAGCCAATAGGGAAAAGGAGAGGGAAAATGCAGATGGGAAATAAGGATAAAAGGAGGCTGCGTCCTCCAACAATCCGAGAGACCCCAGGGGAAATGCCCGGTGGCCTCTCCCTTTATTCGAATAAAGTTATGGGACTCCTCTGTCTCCTTTTGGACGTAAACCTCTGGCGTTGTATATTTTTCCGCACACATGGAAACATTGGGATTATTGGGATCAGGGAAACATTGGGATCATTTGGATCAGGGAAACATGGAAACATGGAAACGTTAGGATCACTGGGATCAGGGAAACATTGGGATCACTGGGATCAGGGAAACCTGGGATCATTGGGATCATTGGGATCAGGGAAACATTGCGATCATTTGGATCAGGGAAACGGAAACTTTGGGATTAGGGAAATATGGAAACATGAAATCATGAAAACATGGAATATTGGAATAACGGAAACACTGAGATCAGGAAATCATTGGAATGATGGAAACAGAAACGTAATCATGGAAACGGAATCATGGAATCACAGAAACATGAAATCATGAAAACATAGAATCATGGAATATTGGAATCATGGAAACACAGAATCATTGAAATCATGGAATCAGGGAATCATGGAAACATGGAATCGTGATATATTGGAATCATTGGAATCATGGAACTGTGGAATCACGAAATCGTGGAATCATGGACTCATAGAAACACTGGAGTAATGGAAACATGGAATCATTGGAATCAGGGCACCATGGAACCATGGAATCATGAGATCATGGACTCATGGAAACACTGGAATAATGGAAACATGAAATCATGGAACAATTTGGGTAGGAAGGGACATTAGAGACCATCTAATCCCGCCCTCTGCCATGGGCAGGGACACCTTCCACTATCCCAGGGTGCTCCAAGCCCTGTCCAACCTGGCCTTGGACACTTCCAGGGATCCAGGGGCAGCCACAGCTGCTCTGGGCACCCTGTGCCAGGGCCTCACTGCCCTCACAGGACGGATTTTTTCCCAATATCCCATCTAACCCTGTCCTCTGGCAGTGGGGAGCCATTCCCCCTAGTCCTGTCACTCCAGGCTCTTACAAATACACTTTCCCTATCTTTCCTATCAGTCCACTTCAGGCACCGGAGGAGGCCACAGTCGGGTCACCCCAGAGCTGTTTCTAATCCAGACAGGAATTCCCGATTCCCTCGGCCTTTCCTCCCGGGGCAGCCGTCCCAGCATCGGCATTACCTTGGTGACCCCCCCCGGACACGTCACAGCCGCGCGCCCTGTGACGTCATCGCCGCGCGCCGCGGCGAAGGACACGGCGCCCGAGTGGGGCCGAACCGAGCCGAGCCGAGCGGGCCCGAACGGAGCCGAGCCGAGCGGGGCCAAAGCCGGGGCCGGGGCGCCATGAGCGGGTCCGCGCAGGAGGAGAAGCTGCGGGTGCAGCAGCTCCGCGCCCTGAGGCGCCGCTGGCTGCGGGACCAGGAGCTGAGCCCGCGGGAGCCCGTCCTGCCACCGCGGCGGCTCGGGCCCGTGGCCGCCTTCTGGGAGCGCTTCTTGCAGCCCGGCGATCTCTGGCGGCTGCAGGTGAGCGGCGGGACGCGGGCACCGTGTGGGCTCTTCCCGGGCCGCTGCCCCGCGTGACCATCCCTGTGCCCGCAGGTGCACAAGGCCTTCCAGACCGGCAGCTTCGTCATGCTGCGGGTGCTGCTCCCCGCCTGGGCCATCGCCTACTGCCTGAAATACCACCTGCTGGTGCGTGCGGGGCCCGGGGGTTAAAGGGAATGCTCGGGAACGCTCGGTTAAACCCTGGGAAAAGCCCAGAGTGGGAGCGGGGGTGGCTGATGTGTGTTCCCACACCGGCTGTGTGAACGTGCTTGTTACGTTTGGCTGCAGGTTAAGGTATTTCCCGTGGCCTGTTCACTACTTGTGTTTCTTTGCTTTATATTTTTTATATTTTATCACAAAAAAATCACCCTTGTGAGACCCCACCTGCAGAGCTGCCTCCAGCCCTGGGGCCAACAGCAGAAGGATGGGGAGCTGTTGAGTGAGTCCACAAGAGGCCATGGAGATGCTCCAACGGCTGGAGCCCCTCTGCTCTGGAGCCAGGCTGGGAGAGCTGGGGGTGTTCACCTGAAGGAGAGAAAGAAGGAGACCTTAGAGCCCCTTCCAGTGCCTAACGGGACTCCACGAGAGCTGGTGAGGGACTTGGAACAAGGGATGGAGGGACAGGACAAGGGGGAATGGCTTCCCGGGGCCAGAGGGCAGGGCTAGATGGGATATTGGGAAGGAATTCTTCCCTCTGAGGGTGGTGAGGCCCTGGCACAGGTTGCCCAGAGAAGCTGTGGTGACCCCATCCCTGGAAGTGTCCAAGTCCAGGTTGGACAGGGCTTGGAGCAACCTGGGATAGTGGAAGGTGTCCCTGCCCGTGGCTAGGTGGGGTGGAACTGGATGAGCTTTAAGGTCCCTTCCAGCTGAAATCATTCAATGATTCTGTGATTTATGGTAGTGCCCAGCTTTGCCTGTGCTGCTTCCTGTGAGCAGGAAAGTTGTGTCTGCATTGTTCCTGTTCCTTCCTGTGGAGGAACAGTCCTGGGAATAACCAGGGCAGCTGCTGGTGTGGGGAAGGGCCAGCCCTGCCCTCCCTGGCAGGTGTGACTGCTTTAGCCTCAGATATTTCTTTAAGTAGTGAAAGGACCTGGCTTATAAGAGCCTTATACTCAGCAGTTTGTGTTCTGGAATGGTCATGGTGCCCATTTTGGAAATCCTTTTTATTTCCCCCAAATAACACTCTTTTCTTTACCCTTTCCCTCTTTTTTTCCCCTTCACTTCCAGAAATCTCCACACGGTGTGGTTTTGTCAAATCCACGGATATTCCCAGTAAGTCTGTTAGCACTTGTTTTATCTTCCAGCTTTGCCAGACAGGCTAGAAGGGGTTTCCTGGGGAGGTTTGTGCAGCACCTGAGAAATTTCTAGCAGACACTTTCCCAAGGGATGTGCTGGGTGCTGTGGGCAGCCTGGCCCTGGAGCAGCACAGGGACTGTGGGTTTGGGCACTTCCATCTTGTCCTCAGTCCCTGTTTTCAGTGTTACCTCCTCTATAGTACCTGGCTGACAGTACCTGGGTGTTGCTGCCCATCCTGGGTGGAAAACACAAACATTCCCTTTGGGAATGGGTGTTGAAAGCCCCCGTGATTATTAACACATGGAATGACACAGGAGTGGCTCTGCTTCTCCTTGTCAGCACTGAGTGTTGGTTCTGGCTTGGTCCCAGGTGTCCCTGAAGGTCCCCCACACTCAGGTGTCCTTGAAGAGTTGTGTCACCTCAGCTTGGGACATGTTTCATGAAGCAGAGAGCGTCAGATTGTTTGGTCTTTTCTGTTTTCAAGCTCCTCCAAGCTGTTACTGATTGATGTAACAAGTCAGAGGGCAAATATTCCCACAGAAGATCAGCTCTGCCTTTTCTGACAGCTGCACTTTTTTGGCATAACAGCTCCTAATTGTGCTCAATCAAAAATAAAATCACAAAATGTTCCATCCCAAACAACCACAAAGCAACATACTGAAGGTCAAGCTGTTGGCCTCTGTCTTTAACCTCATTTTTCAGTTGAGATAGGTCAGCTCAGCAGGCCAAGACAGTGTTGGGAGCTGGAACAAGCAGTACTTGGGCAGCGTGGGAATTTTTGAGGGATTCCATGGCTCTACGTGGGCTCCAGGCTGTGTGTCAGGACTCTCTGATTGCTGTGCTGCGTTCGAGGGGGTTATATAGTGCTATAAAGCCAACACTTTTTTAAAACAAGACAGTCTCAAAATGTCTGGCAGCTGTTCTGTAGTGAAAAGAAGGGGTAAAGCAAGTCCAGACTCCAGGTAATTTGGCTATGGTGTAATTCCAGTGTGCTGGGAACGTTGGGTGAATGAGAGTGTTCCGAGTGAGTTGTGGTAAGATTCTTGTTGGGAGTGGGGACAGTTGCAGGTGTCCTGAAGGACTGGGATGTGCAGGGGGAGGCTGGGTGCCACAGGGAATGCTCACCATGCTCTCATCCCACAGGGGGACAGAATTTTAGAGACCGGAGAGATCATGCCCCCGCTGAAGGAAGATCCCCACAAGCACCACTGATGGCCGGGAGCTGATTTCTTCCTTTGGAAAACACTGCAAGAGCTGCACCCACTTCCTCTCTTCTATAAAAGAGCCTTTATTCTGCATTGTCTCAGCTCCTCTGTCATTTACTGTCTCCTTAGTCCATGTCATTCCAGGTGCTCCTCTGGGGGGAGTTCATTATTGCTGGATCCTGGGGAACTCCGACCCCCTTGCTCACCTTTAAATGTGACCTGACAAGACCTGGCAGCAGGACAGTGTAGCTTTGAGGTGACAGGAGAGATGCTGTGGATCCCAGGGATTTTGGAACAGGCTGCTCTGAGGAGGGGAGTCACACTGAGCTCCTCACACACACGTGGTTCTCCTCTCCCACTCTACCAAACCCTTCTCTGCCAACCAGTTCTGACAGACTTCAGTGAAAATTGAGCTTCCACCTATGCCATCCCACTTTTCTGCCTAGGGAGGGTGGCAGAAAAGGTTCTCCTGCCAAAAATTCTTTTTACCTCTCATTTCTCTGCCTTCAGCCCTTTCTGAGGAGGAGTCTTCCAGCCCTCACTGGCCGCACATACCTGGGGCCCTTTGTACTGGGAAGACTGGTCTCTAAATAAGCAGGGAGCTGGAGCCAGTGATCCCTGTGGATCCCTTCGAACTCGACATACTCTATGATCTGAGGTATTTGAGTAGCCACTTCGGGGATAGGAGTGGCTAAACCAGCAATCCAAAGGGTAACCTGAGGTACTGAAGGGGAGGGGCTGTGACACAAACCCCTCATGGAGCCCTGTGAGCCCAGTACAGCCCGGGTTTGTGAGGTGCAGGTGACCGGCCAGAGTCCCTGTGCTGTGTTTGGGGACAGCCAGACCCCTCGTAACTGCTCTGGGAGGGACTTGCACCACGAGGGCCATGGCAAAGACGGGGGAAAACTGTCCAGCAGTCAAAGGAGATCAGGGAGGCCATGGACCCTATGCCACATGCCCATGCTCAGCCCCCAGGCCCTTGCCAAACCCACATCCATCTCTTTCCTTGGGTAAACTGTGGCTCAGGGTGGGTGGAACAGTAGGTAGGGAATGAAGTAGTGGGGCAGTAGGATCCTCTGGGTCATCCCTGGGGAAGCTGGGGGGTCACTGGGGGAGCTGGAGAGTGAGCAGGAGCTGTTGGGGAGCACTGGGAAGGCAGGGAGTCCAGGGGGAGACTGGGGCTGTTGAGGGGTGTCAGTGGCAATAGGGAGAGGTGAGGTTGGTAGAGGGGCTGCAGGGGGACAGGGCCTGTCCTTCCCGTGGCTGTGGGGGTCGCTGTCACTACCCCTGCCCCAAGGTGTGCCCAAGGACCATAGAGAGCCCACCCCCCTGGACAGTGACCTGGGGAGGCCTCCCCTCCCTGGGGTCCCCTGACACCCCCACCCCACTGAGGACAGACTGGCTGGAGTACCCCAAATTTCCAAGGTCCCCTTGCATTTGTGCAGTACTGGTGAGGAATGGGGGACTGTGACATCTCCTGGGGACACCACACACCCATGGGGATGCCTGATATTCCCAGAGCTCCCAGATTCCCTCAAGGAGGCCCTGATACTCCCAGGACTCTCAGATTCCTCCAAGGAAATGCTGACAACTCCTTTTGTGAGAATTCCCCCAAGACAACAGGGAATTCCTACTACCCCCAGACTCCCATGGACATTCCCACAGCTCCAATACCCCTAGAGACGCCCTAATCCCCCACACCCCTACGATGTGGGGCCCAGGGGACCATTCTAGGCCACAGACTCAGTCCCAAGGACAGGTGCGAGGCCCTGGGATCACCTGGGGGTTTTGGAACAGATAATCCTCCCTGAATAGAGGGGATGGATACCTCTCCCTCAAGCAGGGAGGAGTTTGAGTGTCACAACCACACTAAGAAAGACTGTAACAGAGGACATGGAACATGTCCTGGCCCATTTGCAGCAGGATCATTCATCTCCATCTCCTCAGCTGTCCCACCAAAGGTGACAGCATGTGGCATTGGGCAAGCAGGAGGAACCACCTGCCTATTGTAAGATCCCACACTGCTGACAGGACCTCTGCAATGACTGTGTCTCTCCACAAATACAGGCTGGATCTTCCCTGGGGAATTCCTGTACCTCTCAAAGTCATCAAGTCCAATTTTCCTCATGCTAATAATGTGCGTGATGCATTATCTTGACAATGAAAGCAAAACTCTTCTGGGTTTGTACAATATTGTTGCCTCAAATGTCCTCTGTGTTGCACACACACCTAGGTACACACAGGGCCACATCTTCTGCATAACTCTGAGATCCCTACCAGCTAAAAAAATATCACTGATCAGCAATAAATACATAGATAATCACATTTCTATGCACCTGCCTTGCTGCAAAAAGCCTCTCTCATTGCAACAGCTCAAAGACAGGTGGAGGAAGATCCCAAATACGTGATGGATCATACGACTGTGTCCTGCCCTTTGAGAGCCACCAGGACCTCCTCATGCCTCAGGCTGCAAATAGGAGGGTCAGGGGCAGGTACCAGGAAAGAGCCACTTGCCAGAGTGAAGTGGAGGTGTGGATGGAACACTCAGGAGGGAAGTGCTCATTCAAGCTCTGTGTCTTGGGAAACGAGGACTGGAAGACCCTCGGGATGTGGAACACGGAAACCCTTCCTCCCTTTCACCTGATGTGCCTCAGGCAGGAGCTGCTGATTCCAGCACTGCCAGAACACAACGGGAAATCTCCCTGTGCATCCTCCAGTCCCTGCCAACCCTGGGCGTGTGTCCCTGTGCTTGGCCAGCTGGGTCTGCTCCAGGCCACCTCCCAGCCTCTCCCACCCCTCAGGGCATCCCACGGCACAGCAGCTCAGGATCAGTGCCAGGCAAGCTCTCGGAGAACTATGGAGCTGTGTCTGTGCTGACACACATGGATCCATTGCTGGCTGGATCTCAGCTGTGCGAGTCCGTGGTGTCCCAGGAGAGCTGGCTGATGCTCTCCTCTGTTGGATTTGGGAAGGGGTGGGGTAGGTGAGAATCTTTGCAGCTGGAGGAAAGCAAGGTTTGTATTGTCAAAAAAACCTCAGGATGGCCCAGGCAGCCCAACCAGCTTCAGGAAAAAACATGGAATGAGTCATTTTAGGAGGCACGGCAGGTGGAGAAGCTGAGGAACAATCAGTGTGGAGTTACAGTGCTTGAAAATGATTGTTTTCTGTGAGATGACGAGGTTTGCTCAGGGCAGAGCAGCAGGTGACATTCCCCTCACCTTTAGCCAGGCTTTCAGCTATGGCAGTTGTTCATTCCCAGGAATGCAGCTCACTGCAATATTGATGCCTCTGCAGCATTGGCTGAATATTTGATCCACTCTATAATCAATGACAGGAATAGGAACTTGTCTGGAATAACTGGAATCCTCATCTTCCTCCACTGCTCACAGAGATGATGGCCACTACAGTTACAGGCCTCAGTTCATACAGACAAATTAGGCAACATGGATCCCAGTTCATGTGGGTTCCTGACAGGCTGGGAGAGCTGGGGGTGCTCACCTGGCGAAGAGAAGGCTCCAGGGAGACCGCAGGGCCCCTTCCAGTGCCTAAAGGGGCTCCAGGAGAGCTGGAGTGGGACTTGGGACAAGGGATGGAGGGACAGGACACAGGGAATGGCTTCCCAGTGCCAGAGGGCAGGGTTAGATGGGATATTGGGAAGGAATTGTTCCCTGTGAGGGTGGTGAGGCCCTGGCACAGGTTGCCCAGAGAAAGCTGTGGTTGTCCTATTCCTGAGAGTGTCCAAGGCAAGGCTGAACGGGGCTTGGAGCACCCTGGGACAGTGGAAGGTGTCCCTGCCCATGGATGATCAACTGGATGATCATTCAGGTCCCTTCCAACCCAAATAATTCCATGATTGTGATTCCTAACAGAACATGCTGAAATCATCCACTACTTGAAATCACTTTCAAACTGGGCAAAGTTTGCTTCATACATTTATTCTCCAAATCCTGAGGACCAGGCTGGTGACATAATACCAGCCAGGAACTCCCCATCATGCCAGCACAGCGGGGTGTCAGCAGCTGTTTGTGTAGATGTGATGTTGAGCTGCAGGGACTCCTCTGCTGTCCTCTCAAGCAGCTCACACTCATTAACAACCCTGAGCATAACAGAAGGGGCTGAACTCAACTCCCCATACATGGGGTGTGTTTCAGGTGCTTTGAGGATCCAAAAGGCTGAAGAGATCAGGGATGAAGACATCCAGCAGGTCTCATGTGATCTGTGTGGTCAAACTGGACACCTGAGGGTACTTCACGTGGCAACCAGAATGCAGGCACTGCCTGGTGTCCAGGTATGTCACTGAGTGCCCGAGCTCCTGCTCCAGCTAAACTCCATAGCTGGTGATAGGTCTTATTTGGAACATCCACCATGGTGGAGCCAGTGGATTCTTTTAAGCCCAAGTTCCCCGTTCCCCCAGTGGATCCCAGCAGGTTTTATCCCACAATGGACAGAGGAGCCCCACTAGCCATGGTGGGATTCTTGGGGCTGTCCTATGCAGGGCCAGGGGTTGGACTCAATGATCCTGATGGGTGCCTTCCAGCTCAGGATATTACATAAATCTGTGATTTTGGGGATACCTGTCCTGTGCTTTCCTCAGGTGCACTGGAGGAGCACTGAGGCCCCCAGGTTCCCCAGCTGAGGAATCCCTCCTGTGACCGAGAGCAACATGGGGCTGCTCCTCCCCTAGCCCACCCCATAGAACAGAGGCAAGAGGTAGGGCAGCCTCTAGAAAAGATCTGTCTGCAAATACATGCATTGCCATGACTGGCAGTCACATCTTACAGAGAGATGAAGGGAAGCCAAAGCTCCGGCTTTTAGTCCCTACATCGTCCCTACAGAAGGTCTCCTGAGCATCTGCCATCTCAGCACCCCCTCAACTGCCTGCACAGAAAGCCTGGGGTGCCCTTTGGGGAGGGTCGCAACAGCCTAAAGAGAAGATTTCCCCTGTTTGGCAGCTGTCCTGTTTCACTTAGCAGCCACTAATTCCCTCCAAAGTGGCTTAAATGATGCTGCTTTTGCTAGAACAATGACCACTGATTTCACATCAGGGTGTGCTGGAGCAGCCGGACTGGGTCACATCTGGGACCCCTCCCCGTTTCCACTCGTGGCTGCGGGAGGGAGCAGCCCAGCACCACCAACTGCTCCCAGTTCTCATCTCCGTGGGGACGCAGGGTTAGAAGGTGCTTCTTAACCCGGCGGGTCTGGCCTTGGGCTGGGTCGGGATGTCCGTGCAGGGCTGTAGGTCTGGACCATGAGGCTGGGGGGGTGCAGGCCCTCCCTGTACCTGCCCGAGGGCTGCGGCCCGGCCCCGCTCCCGCCGTCCCACGCCGAGCCACGGCTGCTCATCGCCCGCAGCGCCGAGCAGGTCGCTGCCAGCTCCAGCTTCGCTTCATGTGCCGCCAGGTCATTATGAATTGTAATTACGAGCGGCTCTCGGCCAGGTTGGCTCAGCCGCGGGCTCTGCTCCGCGCAGGGAACGCCCGGATCCTCCATCCCCTCACGGTGGCACCTTCCAGGGTAGCGGGAGGGGACGCTCAGGGGCGAACGGAGCCTCCGTGTGAAGCTCAGGGCCACGCACCCGCCTTCCCAAGCGGCATCCTCCGGACGACCGGAGCCGCGGGACCCCCCCGAAACCATCCCGGGACCCTCCAGGACCCTTAGCCCGGGCCGGTCTCGCTGCCCCCGAGGGCAGCGCCGCCTGCGCTGCGACCCCCCGGCCGGGGGGCGGCGCGCTCCCCGGAGCCGCAAGGGACGCTGGGAGTTGTAGTCCTCGCCCCCACGCAGCGCCTGCCGCTCCTCCGGCCCCCGCCCTCCGCTGTCCCCGCCCGCCCGGGACACTGCCGGCCCCCTCGGCCCCGAACCACGGCCCATGTCCGGGGCTCCGCCGGGCCTGCCTTGGCCCCGAACCGCCGCTCCCGGTGCCCCGCTCGGCCGCCGCCTTCCGCTTCCTGCGCGCGGGGCCCCTCGGGGCTCGTAGTCCCGCCGCGCTATTCACGACGGTCCCTGCGCTGTCTCCGCGCCGCACGCCCGCGGCCGGGACGGGGCGCTGCGCCACGGCGGCGGCGTAGGGCGGGCGCGG
>WBMZ01004228.1:0-37362 GCA_013400975.1 Atrichornis clamosus
GGGGGCAGTGGAGCCGGGGCTGCCAGTGCCAGGGAAAGAGCAACTACAAAGCATCCAAGCTCAGGCTGTTTATCCATGAGTGCGGAGGCCGAGCAGGGAAATGATGGCTCCTGTAAACACAGGAGGTAAACAACAGGCATGGGATGAGCTGTTTAAGTTAAAGGACAATGTTGGCACAGGGACAAAGGGGATAAATTAGCCATGAAAAAGATTTAGGCTGGAAGTGACAAGAAAGATGAAGATCGTCAGGGGAGAGAGGTTCTGGAAGAGCCTCCTGAGCAGGGGATGGAGAGAAGGAGCTGCCAGTGCTTCCAGGATGGAGCCCAGTCCCTTTCTGGGTGGGTGACCTGCACTCCCAGAGCTGCAGCTCTCCTTCTTCCCGACCACCTGACTGAGGGGCTGCCTCCAATCACGTGTGCGTCAGCATTCCCACTGCCTTCACCCTGTGGTATTTTGGTGAAGTTCAGGAAAACCATCACTGCATAAATCTCCCAACCACGGGGCAGTTCAAACCTCTTGGGCATTAATCCTTTGTCTTTAAAGCCCAGAACTCAGCCCTGGGATTATCGCCTTTTGAGGAAAACAGCTCCCTGGGATGTCCAGAAAGGATAGGTGAGGAAGGGTTCCCTATTTCTGCACCAAAATACATCCCAAAAACCCCAGGGAAACTGGAACTCAGCTTTGGAGGCTGCAGCAGGCCTGATCCAGCCATGTCCCCCCTGTCCCACTGGGGTGCCCGGTGCTGGGTGTGCCTCTGGCCCCAGCCCCAGTGCTGCAGATGTGTTTTTATGGTTGTTTGTACCAGGTGTGCGCTTGGCGGGGCGGGGGTGGAACTGCGAGGAGGAAGAAATGAGCTCGGTGGTTTTGCCTTACAGATTGGAGCCGAAACCTCCCATAAATCAGGCGGCAGCAGCTGACAGGGAGCAGAGGCTGCGGCGGGGGAACGCCGGGGCACGGCAGCTCCCGCAGCCGGGACCCTGCTCGGAGGAGGGGTGTGGGGATCCCGCATCCGTCCTGTTGCAAATGCCCGACGGGGAGGTTTCTCCTGCCATCAGGAGCTCCAGTGGAGCGCTGAGGAGGGAGAGGAGCTGAGCCTCCGTGTCCTTCTCGCACCAGCAGCAGGGCCCGAGCGGTGTCCAGCTGCCCCGCGCACGCCAGGGCTCCTCCAGTGCCTGTCCCCGTCCCCCAGCCAGGCTCTCCCAGCGCCCTTCTGGTTCTCATTACCCTCCTCCAAGCCCAACACCAACAGCCTAATTTGGAATAACAGGCGAGTGAGTGCGAAGGGGAAAAATCCTGCACCCGCTCTGTGCCTGAGCTAATCCCCTGACAAATTCTGCAGCCCTGGCTGTGGTCTGGTTCCAGAGATGCCCCTGATTGAAATGGAAATACTCCCCGCTCCTCTCCCTTAAAGGAGAAGCTTCCCTCTGTTTATAAACCCTTCCAGAGGGGTTTTACGAGTCTCTTTTACTGGCTGGCCTGCCCGAGGAATGTGGCAGCCTCAATAGCTGCAGGAAACATCGCTGCCCATAAACCCCCCCAGTCAGAGCCACGGGCTGACATTGTCATGAAACGAAAATATTCCTGATGCTTATCAGGGGCCCACATCAAAGGAGCCCGGGCTGTAAATCTCCCGGGGACTGTGCCATGGAGCCCAAATAAAAGCAGCTCCCCGGGCAGCTGAGGGTCTCCGCGGGCAGGGCAGGGGGGCTTAGGCTGGGGTCACCCCCAGCACAGACCAGCACAGGGAGATTGGGGAAGGCCTTTGGGTGTGGGGAGAGCCCCAAGCTCGTTTCTTGGCATAGGTTTGCAGTAAATCTTGGAAATGTGTCCAGGGTGCTTTGCCTCCTCCTGCCCCTCCACCTTCCTTTTCCCACCAAGACACAAAAGGACCTGAGTATTTCATCCCGGGGGCAAAACTTCATTGGTTCTTTGCTTGCCATATGTGGGGAGACAAATGCCACCTACCCAGGCCGCCTCCAATCTTCCAGAATTCAGAGGTGACAGGAGACGTCCCAGCTCTTCCCAGCACACTCTGTCCCCAAAATGCTCATTATTTCAACCTGAGCCGGGGTAAAATCAAACATAAAAAAATAAATAAAATATCAGGCATGCATGTGTGTGGGTGGGAAGTTGGAATGGTGGGAGAGCTGAAATGCCACCTCCCAGGCAGCCAACGCCGGAGCTGCACCCCGGGATGGGGAGCAGAGTGTGCCCCGCTGGCTGGGGGTGACCCCGTTGTCCCCAGGCCCGGGCAGGCTGACAGCACATTTTGCAGCTCTCCTATCTTTTGTTGCCAGTTGGAGCCCGGAGTATTCCTGCAGATCATTTAGATTCAGGTAAATCAGCGTTTTCCAGTCCCGGGAGGATATTTCCCACCGGTTGGGCTGCGGGGTCACCTCCAGGAGCTTTCAGCAGGGTATCGGTTGCTCCGTAAAGACCTTGAGTGATGGATACTTTGTCTCACAGGTAAGTTGTTCCAAAAGTTAATTATCTCCCTGGTTGCTCACTTGGGAATTTAATCACGCTCGGCTGAGCTGCCGCCCTCACCAACAATTACTGAAGTGCCCAAAGGGGAAGTTTCTATCTCGCCCTCTCAGCCTCGTCATGCCCTCGTGGCAGCAGATTTACAGCCTCCGAGGCGCCCAGGAGCCCCGGCCGGGGCACTCCATCCCCCGGCTGCAGCTCTCTCCGGGCAGGACCATCCCAAGGGCTGCCCCGAAGCCTCTCCAGTGCAGGAGAAGAGTTCTTTGTATGTGGCCTCTCTTCCCTCCCCACGTAGCAGGGCCATGGAGTTGAAGCCTTGACGAGCAAAGTTTAAAATGCAGAAGCTCTGGAGAGCCAGACGCTAATGTGACATCTCTCTCCAGCACTTGCCATTCCCTCCCTTCCACGGCTTTGATGTTAACTTCTTACAAGCTCGGAGACGGCTGGAGGATTGGATCAGGAAATCATGCATGCTAATGGCGAGAAGCGACAGGCAGGCAGGGGGTTCCTCTCTCCCCACGAACACATGGGGTAAGGGCAGGTGGTGTCCCCTGGGCCACCCTCTTCTCTCCTGGATGTCTTGTCCAGGTCCAGGGAGGATGAGAACCTTTGGCCTGGTGCATGGCACTGCACCAGTACAAGTGGGTTATTTCTGGGTCACACGTCCTTGACAGGGACTGAAACCAGTTTGGCCACAATTTTAGCATGTGGCTCCTGTCTCTCTTCTCCTCCTCCTTCCAAACTAGGTTAGTTTCCCCTTGGCTATCAAGGGAGTGTTGGAGATGCTCAGGCAGGTTTGATATTTAGTGCTGCACCTGTGTTGGATGGGTCTTAATTATTTATAGCTTTCCTATCCTGTTTTCTCAAGTCAGTTGGGAAGAGGTGACAGGTGAAGACTTCTTGTAGCAGATGCTTATGAGGCGGGTGAGGTGCCTGCCGCTCAGATGAGAAGAAAAGAAAGTGTCTTCAGCAGGAGAGAAATGACAAAGCTACATAGGAGCTGCCTCATTTAGTAGTCAAGGAGGAGGAAAAAAACCCCTCCTTAGGTCTCCAGGAAAGAAACACATTCCTGCTCAAGAGATGGATGTTCTGGGGAGCAGATGCCTCCCCTCTTTGTTCAGGGGATGTGCTGGAGGCACTGAGGGCAGGGCAGGGCAGAGCCAGTGCTGTGACCCCGCTCCCCCGAGGGCTCCCCCACTTTGCTTGGCTGGCCCTGGCAATGCCAAAAGCCCCTGAGGCATCTAAAACCGTGGATGTATCTCACCCTCCCCCAGGTGGACTTGGCTGGAGGCTGTCACATGCAAAGCTGGGCTGAGCTCAGCCTTGCGCTTTCACCAGTTCACCTTTGGCTGCTTTGAGGTCGGTGAGATCTCGCCCAAGAATCCCATTTCCTCACTGGGGCGGGAGGGAGTGGGGCTGCCCTGCTCTGCACCACCTCTCTGCACGCTTGCACTGAGCCCCACTGGGCCCAGAGTGTCCCCAGGGCCCCGCTGTGCTCCTGAGCACACACCCAGGATTGTCACCTGGCTCGTGTCTCCCGTTACCTGCTGCTTCCTCACACCTGAGGGACGTGTTCCTTTAGCTCAAGGGCCCGGTACCTCCCGCTCTCTGGTGACAGAGGACTTAATCTCGAGTGACAGCCAGACTGCTCCTCTTCAGGGCCACATTTGTCACCGTTGTCCCGACTCGTCCCTGGGCTCCACGGTTGCTCAGTGAAGGGCCGGGGCAGGGGGGAGAGAGGCAGTGGGGCCTGGCAGATGCTGCTGCTGTGTCTTCAGGACATGATGTAGGTGGAGATTCTCACAATAATGTGAGAATTGTGTCACCATTAATAAAGTTTGTACTTCCCCATGAGGACGGGAGAGCGGGAGGGCTGGGCTGCTCCACGAGGCTCCGTGAGGGCTGGGACAGTGAGGGGGCTTTGCTACACCAGCAGTTCCAAGTCCTGCTCCCAGCCCGTCCTGCCACTGCAGATGTCAAGTTGATTATTTTAACCACATTAGATCCCTGTTAATTAATATGAATTAACCACCTAAATATTCTTGGGTAAACAGGCTATTAGGTGCAGGGAGGGGAGGAAAACCACCTCTAAACCATCACTAATCGATCCCTGCCAGATCTGGGGCTTTGTGACAGCCTGTGCAGCCCAGCCCGAGCCCGGGGCTCCCCCTCCTCACTGCTGTGCTGGTGTGGTGTGGGGTGGTGGTGAGCTCCTGGCACCTCCTGGCTGCCGCCGGTTCCAGGTATGACACACACACAAAGGTACCTTTTTATAGTTAGGAAATTATAGGTGCCATGACTTCAAAGGCTTTTGCAACAAGAGCTTTCCCTTTGATAAGTGACAGCATCATTAATGGTGATTTATTACCCGGGCTATTTCACAAACAGAAATAACCAGTTTCTTTTCATTTGGCTTGGTGGGTTTTTTTGCTCTGGGCTACCCAGACATACAAGGTGGCTGGTAACAGCTGTTTTACTGCTGGTAAGACATCTCATTTATTAACTTGTCATCATGTGTCATAAAGTTTAGCAAAATGCGAGATGATTGTGTACTTAAGCTGGGTAATTACCCCATTATTAAAGCTGCCTTCTTTATTTATTTGCTCTTCTGGTGGTTTGTTCCTACCTTTGCTCTACATGTTGCCTTAGTCACAGGGCACGGAGATGCGCTGCCTTGTAATTATCCATGTGCTGACTTCCACTCTTGGAGACATGAAAGGTGTCTCTGCCAGGTGCCGCTGGTGATGGGGCCCAGGCTGCTGCACCACTGGCTGGTGTCTGGAGAGCTGGGGTGGTGCTCAGAGAGGTGTCCTGGGGCTGCATCCAGGTCCCGACACCAGGAGAACCTCACTGCGGCAGCAGCCGGAGCAGGGAATATCGCACAGGCTGAAGGCATCCCAAGATCTCCTCTCCAGGGGAGGAAGCACCGGGGCAGTGCGGGGTTCCCGACCTCGCTGGTGGGATGGCTGCACAAACATTGCTGCTGTAGCCACGCTCGTCCTGCCAAGTCACTAATTAAACTCCCCGAGCGTCACTGCGAGCGCCCAGACAAGGCAGATCCACACCTTGATGGAGGAGCTGCCTAGACAGAGGAGAAACCCGCTGTTAGCACAGAGATGCTAATTGCCTTGGGAACTCCCAGCTCTCAGGTGCACGTCTCCCAGGAATGTCTGGGACCCTGCCCAGACACGTCCGTGCCCTCCCCGGGGAGGGTGGGGCTCTGCGGGCACCAGCCCGGACAGCGGCACCGCGTTCCCAGACAAAGGGAGACGCTCCGACCTCGCTCCCGCCCCTGCTCCAGCAGTCTGCCCGTGCTCTGCTAAGGCCGAGCCCCCGGATAAAGCCGGTTAACAAACATTTTGTACGAGGTTCAACACCTGAAACCGCCCAACACCCGACGATTATCCGGGCAAACAGGAGCTGCACCGCAGGAGCTGCGGCTGCGGCTCAGCCCGGGCGGCCTCTGCGCCCCGGCCCTGCGGCAGAACGCCGGCAGGTCTGCGAGAGAGGATGCCAAACCCATGGAGGGGGATGCCAGAGGGCTGGCTGCCCGGCTGGCATTCTTTTTTCCCAACCTCCTCTCCAAAATCCGGCCTTGGGATGCAGCACAGCCCTTGCTGTCCTTCCTGGAGAGGGAAGAGGCAACGCCAGGTTCTGCTGCCGGACCCTGGTGCTGCCCCTCACTGGCCACTCTCCCACAGCCCCCTCTGCTTGGGAAGTGAGAGGATTTTGCAGTGCCACAAGGGATTTTTGGTGTCTTGCTCCTTCATGGGCAACCGGCATCTCCCTCGGCAGGTCCCCACAGGACAGACCCGTGTTCGGCCTTTCTGTTTTCCTTTTACATTCTCCAAGGTCAGCCAGTATTAAACCAGAGAGAAATAATTACCAAAAAGAATTAAAAAATATTCCTACTACCCCACACATTTCTTCCTGGTGCTGCTGTGAATGTTGATCAGGGAATTTCATCCATAAATCCGTCTCTCACACGGTAAGAGGTTTTATGTTGTAATTAACAAGTGGCTATTGCACAGTAATTACAAAGAGGTGAGGATTCCATTTCCAGCACTGCCCAGGGTGCAGTGAGGGGCTTTTTCCCATCCTTTGGAAGGAAAAATTTTGTTTAGGGCCATCCCTGCTTGGTGCACCTCATCCATGGGGTCAGGACACACATGGAAAGGAGCGGAAAAGCTGCTGGGATAAGAGAGAATAAACCTCACCCTGTGCCACGGGCTGACACCTACACATCTGTGCACGGGCTAAATCCCTGCTCCAAGGGATTAGGAGGCAGTTTGGAAACAAGGAGGCTTTGCAGGGGGGAACTGCCCTGGAGCAGCAGTGGGAGCCAAGGCTGCTCCAGCTGGACTGGGATGGGGTGATGGGCGGCCCTGGCTCCTTGTAGAGGGGACCGAGGATGAGATGGAACAGTTCAGCCTCACCCAGGGGTTTTGCACTGGCAGAGCTCAGGGAATGGCAGTGGGAATGACAAAAACCCAGTGCTGCTGAAACCAGCCGTGGCCCAGCAGTGAATCTCCCCATTTCCATTTATTAAAATAGCATTTTTATTACAAAGAGATGTTAAAAGTGAAAATGGACGAAATACATTTTACATCCCCCATTGATTTCCTGGGATATTTACAACCACAGAGATATCGATCTCCCCGAAGTGCCGGATGCGCTCGCTCCTCACCCACGACACTTGCAGTGATCAAGTATTTTTGGCAAACAAACCACCAAAACCTGCCATGTAAATTGATCCAGAAAGGCTGGGGGGAAGTGCCAGTGCTGTCCCCCCCACCCACCCTGGCTGCCATCCAGGCCTTCCACCCTTTGCTCCCACTGTGCCAAGTGATGGGAGGCAAGTGGACGCTCCACATCCCCCAGCACCAGCCTTCCCCCTCCGCCGGGATGGGGATGGGAAAGGAGACCTTAAGTTCCCCACCCAGGGAGGAATTTCCCTGGGAGCACCGATACAATGCCCCCCAGATGCATTCCCACAGCCTGTGCTGGACCCCGGCCCTCTCCCTGCATGGCTTTGACTGGAGACAGCCGGGAGGCCCTGGCCGTGGCGTCTGGCACAGCTGGAGGGGGTTCCTCCCACCTCTCTTCGCCACAGGCTTGGGACTCAGTGCCTTTACTCCTCATTCCAGCAAACTCCTGCTGAAGCCGTTTGGGGGTTCCCTAGGTCCGACCCGGCCGCGGCACGGGGTTGCAGAAGGGGTGTGAGGGATGGCAGCACTCCCCGCCTGGCTGTCCCCCTTCCCAGCCAGCCTCACACCAGAAACACCCCAAATACCCCCTGTCCCGGCCGTGCCCACGCCAGACGCGCCGGCCGCCCCATGTGCTGCCGCGGGGCCGGGCTGGTGCAGACGGTGCGCCAGGAGCTCCCGGGGCCAAACTCTGCGAGCCAGCGAGGTGTGAGCTCCAGCTCCAGCTTCAAAGGACACCCGGAGCTCCCCCGGCACCCGCCTGCCTGGCAGCGGGGCCGGCACTGCCGGGCGGGCGGCCCCGGGCTCTGCCTGCACCTCTCCTCTGAGTCAGCAGGGATTTGGGTGAGTCCAGCCCAGCCCAGCCCTGCCGAAGAACCCTTGGCTGGTCCAAGATTCCCCATTTTTGGAGGGGAGAGCGGGGCTCACCGAGCAGCACGTGGCATCACTGCGCCTTGACCCCCGTTTTTCCCGTGCGCCGGGCAGAGCGTCCCCTCCAAACGCGGCTTCCAGGAACGAGGCGGGCGAGCGCAGGCTGGGAAACCGCGTGGTGTAAAGTTTCCAGAGCCCCTCTCTGCCGGTGTGTCGGCCCCGATTACATCAGTCAGGTCGTGTTACCCGGCCGACGGGCACTAACGAGAAGTGACAGACGTGACAGGGAGCGGGCAGGCTCCAGCAGCGACACCGCAGTCCCCAAGGACACGTTCCCCCCTTCCCGGGGCGGCTCGGCGCCAGCTCCATCCTCTGGCTGGCCGAAGGCAGGAGGCTTTGCCGGGGCCACTGCTCAGCCTCTGCTCCGTGCCGGGGTGGTGGGACCAGCCTGGGGACCAGGGGTCCACAGCCATGGCCGGTCAGCCACGATGGACCCGAGCCCGCGGGGAGTCACCTGCTTTTCTCGTTAGAGCTTGGAACCAGGATCAGAGCCAGCAAATCCACCCATGGCCGAGCCTTCCCCTGTGGTGAAGGGCTGGGGGCTCCTGCCTGAGAAACCTCACAGGGGCATGGAATGGGCGAGGGCTGCCCAGCAGCAGCAGTGCCCCCCGGGCAGCTCCCGTACAGAGCTGCTTGATGAGATGAATGGGGAGGAGGCCGGGACGCGTTCAAGTCCCATCGCTTTGTTGTGATCCTGTCGCTGTGAGAGCCGGCGAAATCTGGGAAATCTGGCAGGGGAATGCCTGGTCCTGGGGGGTCACTGACAGCAGGGAGACAGGAAGGAGTGAGCAGGGAAGGAGCAGAACGATGGGCTGGAGGGAAAGAGTGAGGTTTTCACCCTGAATCCCACCAGTTTGGAGACCCACTGCACGTCAAGTCTCCATGGGAGGGCTGGAACCTTGGGGACACCCTCCCAGGACAGGTGATGGGTGATGTCCTTGTCCCCCACAGTTCTGGAAGAGGAGGGGCAGAAACAGCTCGTGCTGGTGCATTCACCTGGGGAAGGTTTTCTGCTTCCTGAAACAGGTAAAGAGGGCCAAGAGGAGCATTCCTGGGCTCTGGCAGGGCAAGCTCCTCCCTGCCTGAACCTCTCCCATCGGGACCTGCCTCTGTCTCACCACGGCTCATCCCTGCTCCAGCCCACATCCGTGGACAGGGAGTTTAATTGGCATCAATCTTCCCCGACCTTCAAGGGCTGCGATTATTGACATTTTGTTCTGACCGGGTCAATACCAACTTCTCAGGCCAAGAGACAATAAACAGAAAATAATAAGCAATGCAGAGTTAATATTGATTTATGATTATTTGGGTCTTTTGCATGAGTTTCTCCCAGGCACAGCAGCTCTGTGCCCACAGGGCTCCCACGTTCATTAGTGCCGAGAGATGCAAACAGGAGGGAGAGAGGTTTGCTGCAAGGTCCAAAATGCTGTGGTACCTGGCAGGGCCCTCTGACCACTTGGAGAGCATTGGCACCACCTTCCAGCTCTTAAAACAGGCTAAAAATGTTGAATCAAATGAAATTCTCCACTTCCCCATGAGTGGTGACCGGGAAGAGCTTGAAAAACAGCATTGAATCAAGTTCACAGGAGGGGATTTTATATGCACAGGGATTTTGAACCAACTTTTTAAGGCATTACAAAGAATTGCAAAGAAAATTGGGAAACCGGGAGAGAGACATTGCCTTTGCTGAAAAAACCTCCAGAGAGTAGGAACAGAGATGATGTTTTGAGGCTCGGCTGGTGGGGACCAGCGAGCAGCACCCGCAGCTCTGGGGATGGCATTGAGGGGACACGGAGGGGCCGGGGGAGCCCACCCCATCCCATCACCGCTTGGTGGTGAGAGTTTCTTACTCTCTTTCTCCCTTCCCAGCCCCGACGTCAGGATGTTTATAAAACTCGGAATCAATTTGAGGCCGGGAGACGCTCAGCCGGGGAAGCACAGTGCTGAGAGGGTCAGGGGCCGTCGCCAGCGTGGATCACACACCCTGACGTATTAATTCGAGCTGTCAGGACCAATCTGCGCACAAGCGCCCGGGGAGGTGCAGGCAGCGCTTCCCAAAAATCGAGGCTAACACTTCCCACCCCCCACGCCGCGGGCCGGGAGCGCCCACATCCCGTCACGGAGCCGGGCGATGCCGCATCCCCCCGCAGCCCCGGGCCGGGGCTGGAGCCCTCCGCGGCGGGAGCGCTGCTCCTCGGGCGTCCCCGCTCCCTGGCACGGAGGCAGATCTGAGGAGCTGCAGGAAGTACATTTGTTACTGGGAACGCTTTGATATTTCTCATGTGAAACGTCTGCGTGCCGGAGGAGCTCAGGCATCTGGCAGGAAATTACCATGAATCCTGTTTCTCTGAACAGTCACACACACGCCTCCTCGCTCTTTTCCTTCCCACTTCTCCCTGCTCACCCCCTCTGGTTGTCTTTCCCTCTCCCCACAGCAGGACCCAAACCTTGGAGCGGGTTCCAGCACCCCCACAAATCCCTCTGTCCCTCTCCCTGCCCTCTCTGGATCCCAGGGCCGTGTGGCAGCCTCTCCCTTTCAGGCCTGTAATAATAAATCCTTTCCTCTTCATGGTGGGGCTCCTCAGGGTTGGGGTGCCCAGAGCACCCACTGACCCTTACCAAATGCACAACCCGGGGGTGCAGGATTTGGGGGCATTTTGCGCGCCAGGGTTCAGGTCACCCTCTGCATCTATGGCCTCATCACTCGTGGACATCGCCTTTGGTTTGGCTGATGAAGTGTGGAACAACCCACATGCTGGGTACGATGCTGATTTTGGGGCACAGGTACCCCACGGGCACCTCCTGAGTGCTGGGGGCTGCGGGTGGGCACAGACCTCACCCTGCTCCACACCAGCAGTCCTGGGCAGCATCAGGAGCCAGGCCGGGAGAGCCAATCCCACATCCCCGATCCCGGCTCTCGAGAGCAGAGCCACAGGCTCTCCTGGCACTTTCCATCACCTGGTGAGCACCCAGGCAGCAGGAGGGAGCCTGTGCCCTCCCACCCAGGGAGCTTGGCCATGGATCAGAGGAGCTGCCTGCCTTCTCACAACACCGGAGCGGGAGCTCCAGACTGGATTTTCTTGTTGCCTCCTGCTTGGAGCAGCCCTGTCGGGAGTTATCGGGTCCATCGGGCTGCTGCCAGACGGCTCTGCTCCCCGGTGCTCCCCTTGCCAAAAAAGCTATGACTGCATTCAATGATTTTATTACAGTAAACTGCAGCTCCCGCAGTGTAAACACAGGTGGTGCAGGGCACCTCCCTGCAGCCAGCCCGCCAGGATGTGGTCCTTGCCTCCCTCCTCCCCAGCTTCCAGGGGGCTGTGCAGACCCTGAGCATGGGAATCCAGCTGGGGCGTCCCAGAGGCTGAGTCCCCCCAAGGTGAGCGGGCACCAAGAGGGGCAGAGGTGCCCGAGAACCCTCGGAGGATCCAGGGAGGACTGGGGGGCCCCAGGGTGTGGAGCACGAGCCCATGCAGCAGCAGGGCAGCCAGAACAGAGCCCTGTGGCAATAAATCCTCACTTTTATCTGCAGTGATACAAATCCACAGAGCACAGGCTCCCTTCTCCCCCTCCTGCTCTCGCAGGTTTCGGTTTGGCCTCGATTCCAGCGAGTTTACTGACAGATTACTTCATTTTAACTCTATGGCTTTCCCGTCTTGGGGGAGGCATATTTCTAAGTATCATATTTATCAAAAGGCCTGTGCAAAAACAAGGGCCAGAATTACTCTTTTGATGGTTCCCCCAATAACTACAACCACAATAAATTTTTCAGGCAAGAAAACTCAACCGGGGACCTTTTGCGCCAGGGTTTGGGAGCGGGGTCCAGGCTCTGGGCCCTGCAGCCCCCCCGGCCTGGCCGGCTCCCCCCGCCCCCGGCACATCTGGTCTCGCTTGCAGGGCTGGTCTTCCAGATCCCAGGGGTGATATATTTCCCCCGCCTATAACTCTAAATCAGAGCAGTATTTCAATAAATCACAGCGAACGCTTATTTATTGGACATAGTTTTGGGGCTCTTAAAGCACGGAAAATAAATTTAATGGAGCGTTTGGAGCATTTCTCCAATCTTTTGAGGGATTACTTGGGGAATTTGTCAACGGAGCCAAGCACAGCAGCTTGATCCAGAGAGATGGGAAAGAAATTATGGGAGATACTCTACAAAGGCCCAGGTGTACCCTAAATCACATCAAAAAAGATTAATGTCAGAGGATTGCTTGCCAGCAGAGTTGATTGGCAGCGCTGCAGTTTATTTAATAAACTATCAGTTTAGCCAGAGGGTGACTTTAATCTGAATTACATTTTCTTGTTTTGGCCTACGCCATGCCAAGCGATTTATTGAATCCTGTAGCATTCTTCTTAACCTCAAACACCGGGAGAAAAAAAGAAGGAAAGCCTTGAGAGCCCCTGGAAAACCTTGAGACAGCAAAAGCTGCTCAGCAAAGAGGGCAGGAGCTCACTCCTGCAGCAGGGACTCGCTTTGGGCTCGCTGGGAAGGGGTGGGAGCAGGAGTGGGTCGTTGGCTTTCACACCCCCACAGCCCAGGGATGGGATGGTGCCTGTTTGTTAACTCACACCCAGCTCCGGTTCCAAAGCTGTCCCGACTTCCAAGACCCCCCAGACCAGGATGGACAGGGAACCGGGACAGGCAGGGGACTGGGATGGAGGCAGAGAAGCATCCAGGCGCCAGAGACATTTGCAGAACCAGAGAGACATATGGGAAGAAATGAGCACCTTGCCATGGATCCCTCGTGCTTTATCCAGCCTGAATCCACCCCTTGGGAATGCCAGAGTGGGCCAGCACAGACCCCCTGCTCCCAGACACCTGCTGTGCCTGCACCCACCAGGGCCTGCCCGGAGTCTGGCCCAGAGAGAAGCCCCCCAACCCCTGGCCGTCCCCAGACCCTGCTTTTCAAAGAGCTGAATGATTGGGCAAAGATTTAAGAAGCCTCGGAAAGGTTTTAGGAATACCCTGGCTAAGGGGGGGAACAGCCCCAAGCCTACCCTTGCTGTGCCCTGCACACACGGGCACTGCCTCCCTGCCAGATGGACAGGGAGCCAGCAGAGACCAGCACCAGGGCCTGGATCCCAAGGGCCAGGGGCTTGCTGACCTGCCGGGCTCTTAAATAATGTGTTTGTGCAAACAGACAAAGAAATCCCAACTAATAATAATCCTCGTTCCAAGATTATGATTGAGTTTTTCCCCTGTTCTGCTTGATATTTCTGCCAAAGAAAGAAAAATCCTTGCTGAAGTCTAGCAGGAAATCCAATAAAATTTCTTCAAAAGATGGGTCTGACATTGAAAAATAGCAAAATTATAAAAGTAGGCCTCAGAAAAGAAAAGGGGAGAGTTATTATATCTGGCACCTACCGAGGGCCCAGAGCTCCCTCTCCAAATGAGCCATCACAGATTGAAAGTGTTTAGCTTCCCGTTGATTAAACACGGTGAAGGACCCGCAGCGTGCCAAGCCTCGGGGATCGAAAGTTTGTTTTCAGTCAGAATGTGTTTTCAGTCAATGGAAAAAATGGTCGGGCTGTGCCGGGTATGTAACTGAGAGGCCTCAGGTTTGGAGTGAGTAATGACTGCGATGCCGAAGTGCGGGAGGGTTGTTAATCATCCGACCCCAGCCCCCGTAATTCAACTCAGCAACTCTTTGCAAGCCTGTTCCTTTTTTTTCCGCCTCTTGCTCTTTTTAACATATAGAAACCCAAATGTTTTTCCTTCTTTTTCTTTTTCTTTTTTTCCCGCTGAAGGAACAGCACTGGCTCTATCACTGTAGCCTCCCTTTTCTTTCTCCAGGGTAACAGGGACTGGCAGAGCCGGGCTGGCAGCACCACCAGGCTGGTGCTCAGCAGTGGGTTTGGGGCAAAGTGGGATGGATGAGAGCCGGGGCTGGGGAGGCAGGGCAGGACAGCAGGGCCTGTGTGACACTGGCAGCCTGGGAGGCACTGAGCAGCTCCGGACACTCCGGACGCTCCCGTCGGCAGGAACCAGTGGCAAAGGCTTGGTGGAAAGGGCTCTCCTGGGGAGCTGTGGGAAGCTGCACACCCCAGCAGGACAGGGGAGGCCGTGGCACGTGTGCCACCTCTGGCAGGGGAAGGGCCATTCCCTGGCTGGGCCCTGTGCCCGGCTCCGGGCAGAGGCTGCACCACGCAACGGGGAGAGGATGGGCACTGCCACTGCCACACAGGGTCACACAGTGCCACACAGTGTCACACAGAGTCACACAGTGTCACACAGTGGCACACAGTGTCACACCGTGTCACACAGGGTCACACACCCAGCCATGTCCTGCCACTGCCACACGGTGTCACACAGGGTCACACAGCGTCACACAGTGTCACACAGTGTCACACAGGGTCACACAGTGTCACACAGTGTCACACACAGAGCCATGTCCTGCCACTGCCACACAGGGTCACACAGTGTCACACAGTGTCACACAGTGTCACACAGGGTCACACACAGAGCCATGTCCTGCCACTGCCACACAGTGTCACACAGGGTCACACAGTGTCACACAGTGTCACACACACAGCCATGTCCTGCCTCTGTCACACAGGGTCACACACACAGCCACGGCCAGCCACTGCCACACAGGGTCACCGAGCTGTGTCCTGCCTCTGCCACACGGGGTCACACACACAGCCACGTCCTGCCTCTGCCACACAGGGTCACAGAGCTGTGTCCTGCCTCTGCCACACAGGGTCACAGACCCGTCACGGGGGTGGCAGCGGGGGACCGAGTGCCCTCCTGCTCACCCGGGCTTGGTGGGAGCTCAGGCACAGCTACTCCATCGCGGGACAGCTCAGCGTGGCTGCGGGGCTGCCCTGAAGAGCAAAGAGCCCCTTTCATAGGGAAAACGCGGGCAGATGGCCGGGATCAAACACACCTCTGGAGCCGGGGGGCAGGAGGGACCAGCTCCGGGCTGAGCCCGAGTTCAGCGCTGGGTCAAGAGGTTGCAGGAGGGACCGTGGGGATGCAGGGATAGAGCTCACACGGCACCTGATGCCCGAGGAGCCCCCGTCAACAACTCCACAACCTCCTCCACTGGTCCCCGCCACCCCTCCACCCATCCCTCTCACCCCTCCCGAGACGCCTGCTGGTTCATTAGCTGGGTTTGCCGGGCTGCTTCTCATTAGATAGCCAACAAATTCCAGGAAGACAGGACACCCACTGGGCCTAAATGAAATTAGAGAATAGCGCGCTGCTACAAGTGGTTTAATTCAAATTACAGCAAGATATTATCGCCAACTGCAAGTGCTCAGAGCCATGAGTCAGACCCCCACAAGGAACGAGACGGGTTTAAAAAAAATCATCACTTGTTAAGTATATAATTAACTTTGGAGTTATTTTTATTTACCTTCCAGTTTTGAGCCTTCAGGAGTCAAATTTTTGAGCTTACTGGGAACAGCTTAAAATTGAAGAGGAGAGGAGGAAGACAAGGAGAGGAATGTGCCCACATTCTTCTTGCCAGGAGCTGGGGATTTAAAGTGACACCATGTGAGAAGCATCCCAGAGCCAGGGGCTCTTGGGGTGCAGAAACATCCCCATGTCTCCCTCTGGTTGCAGCCAGGAAGCTCCAAGTGAAGCACAAGAAACTGGAAGAAGATTTTACCCCCAACCTGCAAACGCATCAGCCCCACATCCTGGGTAAACACCAAATGCCTGCCCCGTACCTGCTCCTCACAGACCTCTGCAGCTCCATCCTCCTCCTCAGTTCCATCCCCACCCCACGGGCCCTCGGTCTGCAGGGACTGGGTGAAATCAGACACTGGGAGTCAGAAGAGGCTGAGTGAGTGCGAGTTCACCAACTTCTGTCTGCTTGAGCTCTACAAACACCACACTTGCGACAGGATTTGCTCGTGATCCAGCTCCTTCTGGGACAAGAGGGTTTTTTCTGGAAGGCAGATCTGCACAGGACACAACTGAAATAACTGGAGCTAGTGCAGCATCGTAGGACTCTCAGAAGGGCACACGACTGGAGCCCACTTAGGGTCACCACATCATCTCCACGAAGGAGATGAGCTTTTGACAGCAAGAGGGAGGACAGAGCTGAGCAGGTTGCTGGGTGAGGGATGAGTTTCTGTGTCCCCAAGCTGCTCACACAGCCTCAGAGCCATCGTCCTCAGCTGATTCTCTTGGAGCCTCCCCTGCTCCCGCCTCGGGTCGTGTCTTCCCCTGTTTCCGCTGAGCAGAGAGTACCCTGCTATCTTTCATTGAAACATCATGTCCAATTTATCCCTTGATTAAACCCATATTTTGCTTGGCTATAAGTCAAATATAAGAGGGCCGCACTCAAGTGAACTAATCTTGGTTTACTTGCCAGTAAGTAATTTGATAGACAATTTGGCAGACATCCACTCTAGAATTAAGCAAACCTGAGCAATAAAGATGTAGGAAAACAATCCTGAAAAGCCATAATGAGACGTCGAGTTCCATTCAACAGCAACTCCTTGCACTTAGGTTTGTGCTGACACTCAGGGCTGTGGCGCTGCCAGTGCCCGGCCAGGAGGGCACGTTTGGCCAGACCTCCAGTGGCCAGGCAGGTGCCAGCAAAGCTGAGAGCAGCATTCCAAGCTCTCCTGGTACAATCCTCAATGGAAAATGAGTCCGGGTTCGGGAGCCCCAGCCCCGGGGCCAGGTGAGCTTGTGAGGGCACAGGAGAGGGTTTGCCAAATCACAGACTCGCAGAATCATTTAGGTTGGAAAAGGCCTCCAAGATCAGCGAGTCCAAACTTTGGAGTCTCAGCTGGGCGTGCCCTGGAGGAAGGAACAGCTCAAGCACCCACGTGTGAGCATCTCCCTTACCATGTCCTGCTGTTACAACCCTGACCCTCAGAGCCCCTCGGAGCCCCCAGCCCCGCCCCACAGCAGCACCAACACCAGGGCTGGTGCTGCCGAGCTCCTGTTCATGACCTCCCCGTCGCTGCCAACACCTGCAGCATCACCTTACTGGGATGGGACCCTTGCTGGGATGGGGGAGAGCAAGAGTGTGTGGGCCAAACGTGGGGGTCCCTCCTTGGGGCAGACCCTGCCAGGGGCCGTGGTGTGCCTGCTGAGGGGGAGCTGCACTCGGGGCAATGGCCGGGGCAGAGGGGCTGTCAGCCTGCTGCTGCTCCATCCCTCATAATGCCATTATGTATTGCTGGCATTAATCACCCCGCTAGGTAAGCATTATGGCACTTTTATGGTAGCTTTGAAGCTAATCTGTCACTAATGCCTGCTGGATTATCATGATTTCTTACAGTTGTGATTCATTAACTCAGATGCCTAATAGAATTAGTATTAAACATCTTCCATAGATTTCTGCCTCAACATGTTGAGTTTTGAAAGCCTTTTCAATATTTCATTGTGTTGTATTAAATGGCATGTCAGGCACATTGTGTGGTCTCCTGGAGAACCTGGCGCAGCCGGAGCTGTGCCGGGGGCTGGAGCAGGGGAGGGGGCCGGGGTGGCTGAAGGGGCAGCACGATCCTGCTGGCTCCTGGGGACCCTCACGGCCATCCTGAGGCTGTGTGTGCTGCCCCAGGTGTGTTTCAAGTTTGGACCGTTCTCCAGGTAAAAATATTCCAGTGGCACAGCCGCTGCCTCCAACCACACGAGCCCAGCACCACATAATCAAGGTGGTACAGAAGAGGTTAATCAGGTTTGAGGACACTGAGTACAGTGCAGACACTAAATATGATTGTGATTATTACCTGGCCCTGGAGGAATCCTTTCCCTAGACACTGCAATGCCATTCCTAGTAGGAATATTATTCCTGATAATCAATATTAATTCTCAATGCATTCTCCAGGGCTTAGAATGACTTTCTTGTTTAGGATAAGATCTAGGTCTTAAAGCAGGCTAAAAAGAGGAATTATTACTATTATTATTATTAGCATTATCATTATTATCTTGGCTTTTTAAAAAAAAGATCTTATTTAGATAAGAATCTCCCCCAGCAGCAGATTGTGGAGCTCACAGGCCTTTATCTGGATACTTAAATCTGCGTTGTGGGTAACAGAATTTTGCAGTTATTATTATTAATAATGTAAGGCCAAGACCAGAACAACATTGCATTAGGCTGAGTGTGTGTGTGAGGCCGGATGGACCCAACCCACAACCCTGCCTTGGTTTTCCCAGCTTTTTTTAATATGGGAGCCCCCCTGCCCACATTTCCAAGCGGCTTTGCTGGTGGCTCCCCGGCAGGACCCCAGACCTGACAGGAGCCCTGGTGGGGAGGATGCTCGTGCTGGGGACTGGGAAGAGCCTGAACTTTCGGATGCTGCCCTGAACCCGCCTGCGAACCCTTTTTGCTGCCCTGACCCCGGGAACCCCGCGTCGAGGCCGTCAGCCAGGAAAACAGAGAGGGGGCACTTCAAAGCGGGGATTAGAAGCAGCTGTGCAAATTGACAAATCCATGCGAGGAGCCGCGCGGGCTGGGGACCCGCGTCCGAGCCGGAGTGGGCCGGGGGCTCTGCGGAGCCCCGCGGAGCGCGGCCGGCACTGGTTCCGTGCCACGTCCCCGCCAGAGCCGCGGAATTCCTATGGCGGGGCTCGGGGAAGAAACGCTGCTTTTAGAAATGCTCCTGTGGAAAAAAAAAGGTCAGGTTTGGGGCAGGCATTTGAGCCATCACGGGGAAGGAGAGCGGGCGCAGGGAGGCTGTGGAAGGTGGTTTGTCCCGGTGCCAGAGTCAACCTGTGCCGGCGGCCGCGTCCTGCCCCGCGTCATCGCCATCAATCACCGCGGCTCCGACAGCCCGGCCCGGCCCCGCTCCCCGAGGAGCAGCAAACACCAAGTTCGAAAGTGAGGAGCTGCTGCCCGGGGGCTGCGGCCCGCGGTGCGAGCAGCCCCGGATGCACCGGCCAAGGGACACGCACCCGTCCCGCCGGACCCGGCACGGGAGAGTCCCCGCTCCTTCCGCGGGGACAAACCCTGGGCGCTGACGGGGATGAGCCTTGGCCATGTCGGAGCTGTTTGGAGCAATTTTTGCCATGGAAGTGATTGATTTCCCAACTGTGAGCGGCCTCTCCATGGAACCCTGTGATTTTCCCCTTTCCCTTTCCCCCTGCGTGAGAGAACTAATGCGCACATGTAAAGGGAAAAGAAAACTTGAAAACTTCTTCATTGTGTGACATGTCTAAAATGTGCATTTTATCCCCCTCTCCAAGTTTTTGGTTACAGAAGCAGTTTGGTTCTCCCCTGGATTGCTTTTATGCAACCCTGAAGCATTTCAAAGCAAAGCCTCGCTGGGGAGGAGCAATTCCTTTGCTTCTCATCAAAATGCCGCTATTGATGTCACGGCAAGAGGAGAATCTTGGGAAGGGGGATGGAGAGCATGAGGTCCCACCGCTGTTCCATGGGTTCTGAAAATACTTTGAATGATGCTTTTCAGCTGATTCTCCCCATTTAGGAGGAAGAGAAGTGAGGAGTTCCAGACCTGGAATAAATACCCAGAGTTTCAGGGAATGTGAAGGTGGGGGAGGCGGCCCTGGCTGTGCTGGGGTGCCCGGGTGGGCGCAGGGCTCAGTGCTGTGGGAAGGGTCCCCTGCCAGGCTCTGGCTTTGCCGCGGCTCCAGAAGAAAGGGCCGGTCAAGCATGGCCGGGGCCGGACGCTCCGGCTGCCCGGAGCTCCTCAGTGCAGCCTTTGTTTTAGGGAGTGAAAGGGGCGGTCATGGGACAGCAGTCAGCCGGGCGAGCATGGGGGAGGCGAGGGGAAAACTTTAATTAGGGTAACTTGAAGGCAGGCTTTAACCAGCAGCCGCAGGAGGCCCGGTTTGATCTCCTTGTGGGATAGACCCTGTGATTAATCGCGGCCCTGTCGAGGGGACGGACACCTGCCTGTCACATGCTTTGATTCCAGGCACAGGCTTTGATCTCGCCCGGCTGCGTGGGAGGGTGTTGGAGCAATCCCTGGGCCCAGGTTGCTTTTATGCCACCCTCAGGGGGTCTGTGGGGCAGGGAGGGGGGCTCGGCTGCCGGCCTGGGGTCAGCCCAGGAGGTGCCGGGGCCAACCAGAGTTCGTCCGAAGGGGAAAGTTCATCCCCAATCCAAGGGACATGAGGGATTTGCTGTTGTGCTGGGGACTCACTGTTGTCCTGGGGGGAGGTCCAAGAGAGCAGTGGGGATGCTCGGCCCTGTCATCTCTGCAGAGTGGAGCTGGCTCTGAGAAGGTGACCTTGTCCCCCTTGACCTGCTCCAGTCCAAAGGGTTGTTGGTGAGGGGCTGAGGTTGGGGCAACAAGGGGGTTACCCTGGGTGTTGTCCCCACCTTTCTCTACTCTCACCATCCTGCACCAGTGGCCCTGTGACCGTGTGTCACCAGCCCAGCACAGCCTGAGGCACAGAATCATCAAGGTTGGAAGAGACCTCCAAGATCATCCAACCCAGCACCACCATAATCACCCCTAAACCACGTCCCAAAGAGCCCCATCCTAAGCCCAAGTGCCACGTCTGTGGCACCAGGAGGAGAGCAGGCAGCAGCACTACAAGGTGTCCTCCATGGGGACAAGGGTCACCCAGCCCCTTCCCCGCAGGATTCCAAACCAAACCCACCGGGAAATGTGCGGGGCATCACGTCCAGCTTGGCCTCTCGCAGCACCCCCGGGGCTCTGACGGCTGCTCCCCGGGGGTGGTGGGGATTCCCTGTCGGCATCACCCAGCTCACGGCTGCCTCTGCCTGTGACTGGCGTGGGCACCTTCGCCCTGCGCCCGGCCCGGGTTATTCTCAGCCCTGACATTTGTGCCAAGCAGGCAGAGCATGTCCCACTTACTGGAGAGGGAGGCGTCTCTGCGCAGCGTGAAAGAGGATCCCAAAGTCTCCGCTTTCAGCCTGACCTTGAAACCACAGCAGGGAGCTGAGCCCCTCTGGATCACGCTGCTGGTGTGGGGGAAGCACAGCGGGAAAGCCTGGCACATCCCAGGCACGGACAACAGCGCTGGCATTGGCACTGCATGATGCTTGGACCAGCCCAGGAACCTGCTCTGAGGGGGCTTCTCTGGGCGAGGGATAACGGGGGCAAGGATTCCTCAATGATGGTGGGCAAAGGGGTTCTCGTTGCTGCTGGCTCCCAGGGTCTCCTGGAGCCTCCCTGGATCTGGTGGTATTTCCATTACTTTTCCTCCCAGCTTCGCCCAGAGAGGGTTTTCATGGTGTCTCAGTAGATGGTTTGATTCATACAAGGAGTAAATGTCCTGATTTTGGGGAGAGAAAAGGTCTAATGAAGCTAGAGACAAGCATGGGAAAGCCCTTCTCCATGCTGCATGGATATAACAAAAACAAATTTCCAAAAGCCCCGGACAAGCGCGGTAAGGCTGTAATGTGGTGTCCTGTTTCCTAATCTCTCCAGTAAGGAAGCAGTGTGTTGAATTTAAAATATCCCTCTGGTAAATGCTAACTATTTAAAGAGTGCTAGGGTCTTAGAAATGCAAAACAAAGATTTGTTGATTAAAAACACATGGTTTGTTCTGGAGGCACGAGTAGCCAGAAAAATCAGTTCTGACAGTATTTTGGCTTTTTCAATCCCACAAGACATGATGGTGATTTATTATAGTGATGTCAGCTGTGGCTGAAAAAAGTTCTCTGTGTTGTCTTAATAAAAGAGCTTTACCTTGAAATCATTAAACTCTCAGCCTGTTTATTTGAAGCGATGACTGTGAATGTGGATGGTCCCCTCTAAATCACCGGGCCCCGCGCGGGAACCTCCGCACGCGCGGGGCGGCGGCAGCGCGGAGCTCGCCCGGCTAACGCGAGCCGCGTGATGGGTGTGAGCAGTGGGGCTTTGGAACCTGGAGGGGAGATAGGAGCGCCAGGCGGGGAGGGAGCCCCCACATCACAAAGGGAAGGGGAATTAGAAGGACAACGGGGCCTGTCTGTCTGCTCCTGCCGTCGCTGCAGATGCGCAGAGCTGCTGCCTGCGAGGGTGCGCTCGCCCCCGGCTGCCTCTGCGGCCTCCTGTACCCACTGCACTCCCTGGGCAAAGCCCAGCATTAATTCTGTTGGAAGTACTGGGAGACTGCAAATGTTCTTCACCAAAGGTCCGCCTTGATGTCCAGAGCTTCACGCAGAAACCTCTGAGCGTATCAGAGAACCCCGGAATGGTTTGGGTTGAAAGTGATCTTAAAATTCCATCTCATTTCAATCTCCTGCCCAGGTTGCTCTAAGACCCATCCAACCCAGCCTTAGAAGCTTCCAGGGATGGGGCAGTGCACAAGTTTACAAGTTTACAATATTTTCCTCCCAAACAGATGTGCAAAGTGGTGTTAATGTGCCAGCTCTGTCCTAAGGAGAAGGGTGCAGAGTCAGGCAAACAGGATAATCCCTGTTTCTGACAGGTGTCTGACACCATTCCTGGGTGCAGAGGGGCAGGAGTGCTGCACGATCCCCGGCAGCCTGGCCCTGCTCCTGCAAACCCTTTCCCTGGTATCTGGCAGCAGTTAAACACGGAGCAATATTTACTTCTTGGGTAAACAGTCGTAATCTCCCTAACCAGAGTTTATCACAGAGAAGTGAGTTAAATTCCTCTTGGATAATCCCTGCCTGTTGTGGTTTTCTGAGCAAGAGGTTTTGGGATGCCTTTCAATGTAAATGGGCAGCTCTGGGCTGGAGAGTGATGAAGGCTGGGTCTGGCCCGAGGGGAGGTTCCCCCACTCCAGAGGCTGCTCAAACTGGGGCTGAGCCGTAGCAAGAGATGGCCAAGGGCTCCAGCACAGCCTCCTCTGAGAGCTGGGACAGACTGGGACAGACAAGGAGTGCTTGGGTTCGTGGTAGGAATTTCTGGAAGGCAATTCCTCACCCAGTCCCTCACCCTGGAGAGCTGCAGGTGAGACCTCCGGAGCCAGCAGCCAGTGCCTGTCCAGGGTGCCCACCCTGGGTACCGGTTCCTCTCTGCCCCATCGTCATCACAACAGAGCCTCAAAGTAGGAATTACAGCAGAAATTATACAGATGTTGAAAAGAGCCCTCAGTGGGCTGTTTACACTGAAATCCGCAGTATCTGGTGGCTGGGATGCAACAGCACAAGCTGAACTCTGACCCTGGGAATGTTACCAGAGACGAGACACTTGGCAGGTACTCACATCTCATATATTATCTGCTGCAGCTACAAGAAATATATTTTCCCATCAGCGTGATTATTTTTATTTGACTTTTAAGTCGAGCAGGAAGCCAGCACGGCTCACATCCATCAGCACTGCGGCTATTAGAAAATTAACCAAGCTTAATAAACTTCCTGCACGGCTCGCTTCTGCAGCTGCACATCTACAGGAAAACAAATATATTGACTGGCTCTCCATGGAAGCACATGGCTAAATAAGACTTGTTGGAAGTGAGGAATGGCCCAGGATGATCCCGGTGTGGCTGGAAAATACTTGTGCAGAGCTGAGGTTTCAGAAACCTCCCAGGGATTCCCGGTGCTGTGAGATGCTCCAGTGGTCAGGGGGATGAGCAGTGGGATTTACAAACTGGGTGGCAATTTCTGCATCCTGTGGAAATGCCAGTCTGCAAAATGGGAGAGCTCCTGCTGACTTCTCTAGGAGCAGGACCAAACCAGGGGTCTCACAGTGGGGCCTTGTCCAAGTGTCCAGTGCTGGGGAGCCTGGGAACCACAGCCCGGCCTGGGTTTGCCATTGGGGTCATCATTTGAAGTGGGGTTTCACAGAGCTTTGGCTGCCCCCTGGCCCCCTGCCTGCCCCAGGCCTGCCCTGGATGGTGCTGTGCCACAGGGCAGCGTCATTTTGGGTGACTCAGGGGGGCAGGAGTGAGCCCACCCCGGGCAATGGAGACCACCAGCAGCACTCCCCTGCTCTCCTTGCAGAGCCAGCACATCCTGGCCGGGTGAGGCGGCAGCACTGCAGGCTGGGGAGAAGGCAGGGAGCCTCTCTGCAGTTGGGAATGGAGTGGAAAGAGCTCGCACTCCAGCCTCCCCTGCAGTGAAGGGAGATGGGCAAGTTCTAACAAACCAGCCGTCATAAATCGTCAGCTGCGAGGTTTCACTCAGTCATTAGATCCACCTGAAGACTCTCAGCGCTGCAGACGTGGCTGCGGGAGTTTCATGCAATGTGTGACTTCCAAATCAATCTCTTTCCAGCAGGCAGAATGAACTGGCTGCTCACGTCTGTGTGTCTCAAAGAGGAGATGCAATAAAAAAGGGAATTCAGTCGGGTACAAGGCCACATCTCCTTCCCTTGGAGAGCCTGGATGCTGTTCCAATCTCCTCTTCAAACACCCATCAAAAAGTTTCAGGCAGGGGGCTGAGTCCCTGTATTGAAGGTCAGGAACAGGGAGGGTTTGTGTTTCCTTCCCTGCAATCCCACTGCTGCTTCCTCAGGGACCCCGCAGGGACGGAGCCCCACAGGGGAGCCCGGGCGCTGCTCGGCCGTGGGTGTTCACGGCCCCTGGGGAAAGCAGCCACAAACAGGGAAGAAAGCTGAGCAGAGCCCTTGGAAAGTTTCAGGGTTGTAGATGGGGGTGAGTCTGGCGGAGGCAGCGCGGGCCCTGTGTGTCCCAGGCTCCCAGCACGGGGAGGTAACAGCAGAGAGAACAGGAGAAAATACCAGCAAAAAAAAGGAAAATACCAGCAAAAAAAAAGGGAAACACCGCCAAAATACCAGCAAAAAAAGGGAAAATACCGCCCAAGTACCAGAAAAAAAAAAAAAGAAGGGGTGGGGGTGACACGTCACACCAGGCTCAGGGTGAGGAGGGGGTTTCTCTGAGAGGGTCTCGTGGCTGGGTCCAGTGGGATGGTACCGAGTCCCTCGGCCCCAAGGGGTGCTGCAGCCTCACGAGCACCTGCACCAGCACGGCCCCACGTTGTCATAACTACGGCAAGGAGCTGGCGAGTGTGGGGGACCCTGAGACCTCGTTTTGGGGCTGACCAGGGGCCTGGGGGGCTGGGGGTGCCGGAGCAGAGAGGGTCCCTCCCTTCCTCGTGTGTCTACAAGCAAATTAAAAATTAAATAAATAAATTTGCTAGTTTACAAATAGAACTGTTACTTGTTACTCACAGTATTAACAGTCTCCTTTTATTTTTTTCCCCCCTTTTTTTTCAAGGCTGTGAAAGACGTTTGTTTCAGTTGCCAACATCTCTACAGAACTAATGTGGGTGGATTGTGACAGATATAATTTCTCCATCCTACAGTTTCATCAACTTGAGTTCTGTTAAACTATACCCGCTGGGCTTAGCTCCTTTTAAAGTTTCCGCTTTGACAGGTAGATTTATTAGTCTTGAAATTTGTACAAATCAGATGTCACTCGTGGCAACTTGTCAAAATGTCAGTCTGGTGAGGGAGGCATGAAAGGATTTTCTGGAGAGAGACGGGAGGCAGGCTTGAAAGAGCTCGAGCAAGGCAGAAGAAAGGAGCTGGGAGGGATTGCAGCCTGCTTGATCCTGGGGGTTTTACTTTATTAAATATCTAGCGCCATACAGTGGGAGATGCTGCTGGATCCTGCCCGCCAAGACATCAAGGCTGTCAACATCCGCTGACGGCTCCGCGCTCCCGGCCGCCTTCCGCAGCTTGTTATGGATATTTAGGGCAGGGGTGAGGCGTGGGGAGGGGAGAGTTCAGCTTGTTTTTAATGCTGCTGCGCTTGAAATGCTCCATTATCGCCCTAACGAGGCGAGATCCTCGCAGGGTCTCCGGCGGGGTGAGCTCCCGGAGGGAGGGGGGGACCTGCCACCAGCAGCCTGCCCGCCCCCTCTGCAGCCCTGACAGCCTTCGGAGAGCCTCCAGTGTCTTGTGTGGCTGAGGAAGCCCAGAGGAGACACCCCCGGGCTGCCTCGCGCCAGGCAATATCATTTATCCTTTTATTTTTCCTTCTGGCGTTGGCAGCTTGCTTGTGTGAACCGCTGCTCCAGCCTGTGCCCTGCCGGCGTATCCTTACAAATTTCCCTTGGATGTGGATGTGGATGTGGATGTGGATGTGGATGTGAGTCAGCTGCTGCCCAGGCCCTGGTGCTGCCCAGGCCCTGGTGCTGCCCAGGCCCNCCAGGCCCTGGCCCAGGCCCTGGTGCTGCCCAGAGCGTGGAGCCCTCCATGGACCCGGGTGTGCAGGCCCAGGTGGGACCCAGCCCGTGGGCCCTGCTGGGCCGGCGCAGCCCGCCCTCCCTCCCGGCGCCGCGCGTGGGCAGGCGGAGCAGCGGAGGCTCCTCGTGCCCAGGCACTGGGACACGCTTTGCTTAGCCGGCCCTGGGAAGCTGCAGCTCGCAGAAGCGCCCTTCCAGCCCTTGGGCTCTGCGGATGGAGCGATGAGCAGCAGCTCCTGAAAGGCCACGTGCTGGAAGCGGTTAGGGAAGAGCAGCCGTCTCCTCTACCACACTGACCCAATAATTTTGACTGAAGTTTTTTCGTGGAATAAATTTAGAGTTGTTGAAATGAAAACTTAAAAGAAGTTCTTTAAAAAAAAAAGCAATTTAAAAAACATTATTTTGATTACCAGTTCCAAGAAGATCAGGAAAATCTCCACCGAAACCAACATTTTTTCATGAATATTTACACTTTTTTTGAAAAATCTGTTTTGGCTGAAAAGACGTTTGTTGATGTTTGCTTGGCAGGCGATGTCGCTCCCCAGTGACGCGGGGACCTGGTGTGGGGACCTGGCAGGGGACCTGGCATGAGGCAGGATTGTGGTGCCGTGGCCCCAGCGGGATCATGGGAACAGAGCCGGGCACAGCCCTGCTGTGGTTTCCTGATGTGCCTCTCCAAAGACACCACAGCCACAAAAAGGGGCAGAAAAGGTCCTGTCCTGTCACCCTTCCTCCTCTGGAGATGCTGGGGTTGATCCCAATCCAGAAGGTTCCCAGCAGGGACAACCCTGCCTGCAGGCTCGCAGCGCCTGGGCAGAGCTGCTCAGACGTTCCCACCCATCCCGGGGTTTTCCCCGCACCTCTCCTTGTGTCCGTGAATCTCACACTAATTACGGTAGTGAAGAGCCCCTTGGCGCTGCAGAGGTGCTGCCCTAGCCCAGGGCTCAGGCAGGGAAGGCTTTTCTCATCACTGTCATCCAGGAAAACTCATTTCTCTTCCTGAGCTGGGCAGAGCTCTGGCAGCACGAGCAGCTGGGCCGCCCTCTCCCTAATCCAGAGCTCGTCCTGGTGCTCATTTCCACTCCTTTACACCTTGCCTTTATTCTGCAGGTTACACGTGCCTGACTGAGGTGCGAAGTGAAAGCTGAATTAAAGCTGGTGTTTGTCCACGGTCCCGAGGTGGGACAGGTCCCCAGTGCGGGGCAGGATCCGCGCCAGCCCTCGCTGCCATCACTTCCCCCGTTCCGAGATTGAGGAGTGTTTCGTCAGGCGAAGGGGAGGAGAGAGGCCGGGGCGTTATCTCCTGTCCCTGCTCTCTGCTGCCTCCTCGCACAGCACGGTGCCACCGAGTCCTTGTCCCCTTGTCCCATCCTCTCCCGGGGCATCGGGCGCTGCTCCGGCACCGCGGTCCCCTCACACCCTCAGCTGCTCTGGCTGTGGGTTTGGGGTTGTGTTCAGGAGGATTCCTGCAACGGGGATGGGAACGCACATTACGAAGAGGGAAATTAAGCTTGGAGGCTTTTTGTTAATTAGTTGGTACATAAATGTTTCTCTCTTCGAGTGGCTCAGAGTGATCCTTGCATGAAAAGAGGAGAGGGGGAAGACCCACTTCACACCGGAGGATTTTCTTTCAAAGAAATCACTTTGTGTCCCATCCAGCCTTGATTTCCTTTCAAGTGGCAAACGAATAGTGGCAGCTTCATTCCCACATCCAATGCCATCCCGGCAGCTACGCGGGGACCTGGCGGCTGGGCCCCTCTCCCAGCCAGGGCAGGACCATCCTGGGCAGAAAAAGTCACCTGGGCTGGGGCAGGAGAGGGGAGAGGGTCTGTCCATCCACCTAACAGGGGTTTTCCATGTGCTGTGAGTGTCTGCAAAGCAATGTCGGTGCAGGGAAAGGGAGAGGAGAGGGAAAGAGGAGAGGTAAAAAAAAATGCCTGGCATGAGTTCAGAAAGCTCTCCAGCTCACACATCTGGTTCTTATATTTCAAAGTTAATTAGTCATATTGAGGCTGTCTGAAGATAAATTTATCATCCAGAAAAAACACAAACAGTTTGAAAAATGAAAGGAAGTGAGGTGACATGGCTTGACGTTTAAATAAATCATTTTAACATGATTAAAAAACTTGTCCTCCCTGACACCCGGCGCCGGATACTTTGTAAAGACTTTTTGACAAAGACAAGCCCCTGTTTGGTACACAAAGCCTCTGCCATTCAATTACACACACTAATCTTTGGCCAGTTGCTTCTCCCAGTGACTACTGGGGCTGTGGTGAGGAGCGTGGGGCTGGAGCAGCCGGAGAGGGGGTCGTGGACGGCCAGAGGGGCTGGAGGGGTCCAGCTCAACAGGGTGCAGATGTGGTGGGGATGGAAATAGAAAATGGACTTGTGCTGGCAAAACCAAGGACACCACAGAGCACAGAGAACCCCAGTGAGCCCCCCCAGCTTGGGGTGCACCCAGAGATGGGGCTTGGCCCCTGGGAAGAGGCAGGAATACCCCAGGACACAACCTCATCATGTGCATCCCTGTCAGGGCAGAGGCAGGGCAGGTCTAACACCACCCAAAAGTTCTCTCCCCTCAGCAATTTTGCCTTCCCAGCTTTGCTAATGGGATAACGAGGTGCTGATTCTGCTGCTGGAGTCTTGTCATCCCTGTAAATCTGTGTGTCCCTGCTAATTCCACCCAAAAGTCTTATTAAATCAGAGGCTTTAGTTTTACATCCATGTTATCAAATTTCCTTCTTGCTGGCTTGAGTGATGGAAGGTTTGTGATTAAATGAAATGCTCTCCCTGCACATCAGCTGGAGAGCAGCCCTGTGTGGCTGCTTGACAATGTGTCTATAGGCTGAACATCAATCAATATTAGGGGAAATCAGCATCTCGGATGACCCAGAGGAAGAGCTCAGCTGGTTTTCATTCCTATTCACCTGCTCTGTCGGATTCTTTCAAGGGATATTTATGTTTTACCGATCCTGGCTGAATTTCTGGTATTTTTTATTTCCCAATCCAACCCCATCCCTCGGAAGTCACTCAGGATTTTTTTTCTGTTGACCTGACTCAGCCCACGGCCTTGCTGTCATGGCGCTGAGAGGGTTGCAGAGGTCTTGGAGCTCCTCGGTCTCTTAAAAATCTGCAGAATGGGGACCTCAGTTTTCCCCCCCACTTCCCACCGGAGCTGCAGCAGCCAGACAGAGACAGCAGAGCTCCGGAAGCCTTCGCCTGTTCGGAGACAGGGAAGTTCAAGAAGGTGGGAAGATTCACATCTCGTAACAAGAAAAGAGCTCTCCCGGGCATGAAGGAAGCAAAGTGACATAAAAAGCATGGAATGAAAATAAATAAATAAAAAAGTGACGCCTAATGGATAAAATGAATATTCAAGTTGTTTCCAGGGAAGAATCTCTGACTTTGGTGCTGGTTACAGTTACAAGGTTTGTGCGTTTTCTGGCTGTCAAAGCCTTCACCGTAATTGTCCAAAAGTTCCTTGATTATTTCTAACAAAACTGTCAGCTGCCTTTGAAGTATCAGAACAGTCTCATCACATCTTATTAAATAGTAAACATCATTTGCAAGCGCGCAGGAGATTTCGACACCGCGTCAGGCGCCTCGGCGAAGTGGGTCGGGGAGGTTTGCAGGCAGACACCGCTCCCTGTGCCTGCCAGGGGGTCCCACCACGGCCCCAGCCTGAGCCTGGGGCACTGCGACGCCACCCAAAGCAGAGGGGTGGGTGCCGGCAGCTCGGCTTGTCCCTCGGAGCGGGGGGCACGAGGAGAGCTCCCGCTCTCCGGCGGAGCCGGGGGTGCCACACGCTGGGGACAGCGGCTCCTGGGGACACAGCTCGCCCCTTCCCTGTGGAGGCGGCTGCAGAAACCATCCCCGTCAGCCTGTGAGCTGTGTTGGGAAGGAGTGACTCAATTTGAAAAGAAAAGGATGTTTAGGATCCAGCCTAACGCTTTCCAGCCTCGGCTTTCATGCGATTTCTTCGAGCCAGATTCACAGAAACTCATTTCGTGTGTTGAAGTGTCTTTTGAGAGCCGAAGCTTTCCTAGGAGAGTAATTGTGCAATTAGCTATGAATGAGTAAAAATTCATTCTAATTACTTCCAGGTGTGACACGTTTGCTGCCTAAAAGCGAGGAGGGGACTCGCAGTGGCCCTCAGTGTCTGCCTGTGGAGGGTGGGAACACACTCGGCTCTCAGCCTCGTGCCCGTGGAAGTCATGACTGCAGAGTGAGTGGGGACAGACCCTGAGCAAAAGCTTGGATGGGCAGCCAGGAATGGGTGTCCCTTTCCAAGCCTGCCACGGACTGACGGAGGTGGGTGCCCGCTGGTGCAGACTGGTGGGGCCCCCGTTGCACCCCGCAGCAAAGGCCGTGGTTCCCACTGACCCAGCACACCGAGGTCCCTCTGTGCCCCTGGTGTGACTGGGAGCAAACCTTGTACCGGAGCCGCGAGGCTCAGACCCTGCTCGCTGCCACTCACCCCAAAGCAGGGGGCTTCAGTGGATTTACTGCCCCTCAAACTCCAAAAGGGGCTTCCTCGGGGCACGTCCTGCTGTGGGGACCCAGAGCCCTCCACACCTCCAGAAAGCCACAGCTAAAACCGTTCCCTGCTGGAGAGGGAAATCCAGGTGGATCCTATTGTGCCTGGTACATCATTAAAACCACTGGAAATCGCACAATAAAGCCTGCAAGATTTCTAGCTTTAATTCCAGATCAAAGAGGCTTAGGGAAGGAGCATCCCAGGTTTGAATGCTTATCTCAGCCAGACCCTGTAAGCTTTTGAAGTTGCCCCATCAGTCACTAATCAAAGATCTCCTTTTAGATGGGGAAATCAAATCCCTTTCAGCAGGGCCCGTGGTTATCAGTTTCTAAACATCGCTTGTCTTTTGAATGACCTTCTTTCTTTGAGCTGACCCTGTGAGGAAAACCCTGCAAGAGCCGGCCCTGGAGTTTGCAGAGCATTGGCACACACATAGTTGGGCTTTCAGGATGTTCAAATCAGCAAAGAATGTGTGTGTGGAAGCAATAAAACCCTTTAGAGGTAAATAAATACTCGCTGTAGTCCCTGGATAACACATCGCAATTGCCTCCGACTGCAAGTGCTAACAAAGACCCAGCATTCCCAGTCAAAAAAGGAATTCACAGAACCATTACTCTGCTTTTCCTCATCCTATACAAACAAGGCAGGAAGACAATACAGCTTCAGAGGATCAAGTTCTTAAACATGAAGCATTTTGGCTAAAGAACCCCTCTGGTAGCGTGAATAAAAGGTCCTGTCTCAACACTGTTGTAAGTGATGTGTCTGTAGCATCCTGGAGCATAATTTAGAACTCAGTTTCCACAAATTGGGCTGATGAAGAAACTGTGTCTGCACAAGGAGCCCTCCTCTGCCTCTCGTGACACCAGGAAAGGCTGCAGGACTCAGTGGCACAGGAGCAGGGAAGGGGCAATCCCAGGAGCTGTGGCCTCCCTGCAGCCTAGACCCTCTCCCATGGGTAAAACTGAGTGACAAATGCCAGACTGCACTCAGAAGCTCCCAAAATCTTTCTCGTTACCCTTTTGCCATCAAAACTTTCGGGAAAGTTGCCTTCTGCTGTTCAAATCCCTCTCGGATTTGGCAGCACGACCGTGCAGCAGAGCTGCTCTCTCCCTTGCCTGCTCCCAGGAATATTCTCTGGACTTGGTGACTGTGATCCCACTGTGCCTGTGTGATCCCTCCTTGTAACTCAGGGATCAGATGATGTGCTTCTCCTATCAGCCCGTTCCTTGATGAGAATTTACACCCTGAGACCCGATGGGGACCGTGAGCGGGGCCGCAGCCACTGGCAGCATCACTGGCACAGCAGAAATGTGTCCCCTGCTGCAAGGCTGGGCCTGCTCTCTGCCTCTGACATTCATGACCCACTATTTCAGTCTTGCTCTCTATTTTTGGAAGTTGTCTCGTGGTTCCATGTCATTCCCTGTAACCAGATTCTCCACGTCCCCTGGCTCGATGTCTCCACACACACATTTATCCCTCCGGGCTGGCACAAGGGGTGCCTGGGCCAAGGATCCTGCAAGGACTGGCCAGAGACAGCACAGAGGGGCTGGAGATGAGGCAGAGGGACCCTCTGGCTGTTAGTAAGTGCACCCCCAGCAGCTCTGGGGCTCAGCACCCCAGAGGAATCCCTGCTTCTTCCCAACGCCCGGTGGGTCCCCACGGAGACACCTGTGCCCCACACAGGTACCTCCCAGCACACCCCGCGCTCTGGGAGAGGCAAGGGAGGGATAAAACCCCAAACCACGATGTGTTTGAGCTCTGCTGGCATTCAAGGGACCCTTGGCAGGAGCTGCTGAGGGTCCAGGACAATCCCTTCCCAGGAGCGAGTGTCCTCGTGACCCCCTCCCTGCTGCTGGGGGACACTGGTGCCCCGCACCTCTGTCACCCCAAGGTGGCATTTCGCTGCAGGACGGTGAGCGCCCACCTCCTTTCCAGAAACACGAACAGAGCTGAAGGCGAAACGAAGGCAGAGTGGATAGCGAGGGCTGGGGATCACCAGCACCTCAGCGGCGCGGCTTTTATTGGGTTGTACCTGATTTCTTGCACATTTGCTGGGGCGACTTTGAATAATTAAAAATAAACTCCCTTGTAAAACCCAAACAAACGGTATCACTGTCCCGGGCAGCCCCAGCCCCAGGGCAAGGCTTCCTGGCTGGGGTGAAGCACTCGGGCGCTGCCGAACCCAACTCCCAAGACTCCTTTGAAAGCTCCGAGTCTGAGCGCAGGAGACGGGAAGGTGCTGAACACCACCCCACTGCTGCCAAAAACTGGAGTATTTTTTTAATAAGGGCTCAAACAAACCAATAAAAAAACCCCGTCAGCAGGGCAAATTTCATTCCAGCTGGGAGCTGGATTCCTGTTAAAAGAAAGTGCCAGCAGGCCCTTTAGCTCCAATGGCACTAGCAGACACAGCTGTAATTACGAGCTCTCGATTGCTGTGTGAGAGCTGTTATGGATTTCGGTGGGCACAGGGGCACAGAGGAACAGTAAATCACCCAAACAAAAGGGACGGGCAGCGGGGAGCAGGCTCCGGCCTTCACCAAGCACCGCTGTAAAGAGCTTAAATTATGAACATGTGCTATAGTTAAACCAGGATCTGCAAACTGGGAGCTAATTGTCCCCCAGGAGCCCAAGCATCTCTGCGAGCAGGCCTTGCTCACTGGTCCTTTGTCCCGGGAATCCCAGTGCCCCAATTCATTTCTGGGAGCGGAAAGGCCACGGCTGTGGCTGCAGTGCCAGTGGGGAAAGCAGTGCCCCAGCTCCACACGCCCTGGGATGCTTGGAGCCTCCTTGGCCAGGCACAGGGAGTGTGGGCAGGGATCTCCATCCCAGAGACCAGTAAAAGACCCCGTCTCCTTCTGGGGAAGAGCAAGAGGTGCACAAAAGAGCAGGTGTTTGTGAGAGCAAAGGTGCCAGCGACCCAAAAAGGATCTCTGTGTCTCCAATTTCCATGTAGAAAATTCCTCCCTGAGCCAGGTGCATTCCTCAGGCACCCTGGGCTGGTCTCTCCAAGAGGCTCCTGCCTTTAGCTCTGCAGCTGGGGCAGGGAGAGCCAGAGCCTTGGGCACAGAGAGGGGCACTGGCACCGGGCTGTGCCCCGGCTGGAGCCAACCCAGGCTCAGGGACTGCTGGGGGCACCAGGACCCCCCTCCCCAGGACGTGGGATGGAGATCCAGACCTTTGCCCTGCTCCACGTGGCTTCTCCTCCCTTCTGCAGGCAAATTCAAAGCAGAACTCCCCATTAGCCATTATTTAGTCACTACTGTCACCACCCTTCCAGGCACAAACTCTGAGTGATCTGTTGCTGATTTGTCCGTGGATTTGTACCGGAAGGGATTTTCTCAGAACCCCCAGCCTTACACAGGCTCCTTTATTAGTTCTGGATGCAGGGCTGGTGGGAGGGTGAGCCAGGAGTGCCAGGACCATCGCTCAACCCCGCAGCCTCACCTGAGGAACCTAAATCTACCCTCAGCTGGAATTTCTGTTGGAAATAGTAGTGAGTTACTGCCAGGAGAGGTGGCTCTCCCGAGGCAAACCAGTGTTTGCTGCTCAGCTGGACCTCGAACCCCAGCTTTGAGCTGGAAACTTCTGGGCAAACTTAGCAAAGAATGAGTTTGTTTGATGACTTCATCCTCTGCTGTGTGCTGTTGGAAATTCCCTTTTGTCCTAGGAAGGCCCTTATCCCTCTTCTCTCCACTGAATTCCAGGGCAGTCACCTTGCTCACATGGTGTTTTTGATTCCCTCTAACACATTCCTTGCTCCCCCTGGCACTCCAGAGCACCCGTGGGCAACACCCACCTCCCCAGGCAGGATTTTGAGCCATTCCACCCCATTCCAGCCTGTGCAGGGAAGGGAAGGTGCCGGGAGCAGCCCTGAGCACACAGCCCTGTGTTCACACAGGGAAGGAGCCTCTCCCTCTCTGCTTCCCCCTTCCCGCTCCCTCCTTCCCATTCCCCAGGGATTCGTTTCTATTTAGCCAGCCTTTTCCTCACCCATTGTCCCAGGTCTCTGCATCCAGGATCACCCCTCTGGGGAGACGGAGCTTGAGCAAACACCGGCATTGCCCAGCGACACCGGGAGAATTCCAGTGCTTGCCAAGCTGGTGCTTTCCCCCTCCCCTTGATGGATTTTCCTACTTGGAGAGATTTGTCTGCAGAGCACAACTTCTGTGCACCTTGAGAAAGTCAGCGCTGTGCCCGAGACAGCTGCAGGATTAATGTCCCAAAGTGGGGAGCGAGGAGGGAGAGATGTGAGTGAGGAAGCAAGTCTGCTCCAAACCACATCAGTAAAATGAGAAAGCCAAAGATTGCGCCATAAATAAGGACCAGTTGACACTTCTTAAATTCATAGCTTTAGCACACAGCAAAGTGTCTCCTTTTTATCAGGAATTTGTTGACAAGGGTTGCAAAAAGATCTACAAATAATACTGAGTGGGGCTATGAAAATGTATTTGTGGAACATTTCAGTATCAGGGATCACCATTATATCGGAAGAATTCATCTTCCTGGAACATTTTATTAGTATCTAGATTTTATAGCTGCTCCCTTTTAATTTTTTTAAAATTTACTTTTTTTTCATTCCTCCAGCAAATATAGCATTGGCTAAGAAGAGGGGGGACCAGTATCCCACACCTCTCCATGCTGCCTCCATGATTTATTCCCTGCATTTCCAGTGCAGCAGCGGCCATTAGGGGTTCAGCTTTCCAGGCTCCCTTCTTGGGGCTGCTTTTCCCCATGGATTTCCTGGGTGACCTTGGGCCTCCGTGTCCCCTCAGTCCTGCTTACAGCATCAGAGCTGGGGACCAGGGATCACATCCAGTGCCCAAACCCCCTCCAAGGGCACAGTCACAGGCAGCCCAAGGCTGCACCCTTCCAGATGGCGATGTCGCGCTTCCGGAGCCTGGGAAGGCACACGCACCCCAAGCCCTGGCTGCACCCCCTTTTCCTGGTCCCAGGGAAAGCCCGGCTCCCTCTGTCCCTCTGCCCGGGTCCCCTTTGTGCCCCCGGTGCCCATCCCGCCCTCTCCCCCCCCGTTCCCGTTCCTCCCCGGCCGTGCCGCAGCTCCCGCCTGCCCGGCAGAAGGGACCATAAATCCCCAGCAGTGGCATTACAGACACTCATAAATAAGGCCCCGCTCGGCGGTGCCGGCACTTTCCATTAGGGCTGTCTGGATCGGGCTGTTGATACCCCCGGTCTGCCCGGGCCCGGCTGTAAAATTTATCAGCGCGCTTTCCTCACCCCATAAATCATCCCAACTGGAAGCCATATGGCAGATAAGGCCTTAAAAACAGCCGGCGGTGAGCAGGCAGCTCCTCCGGGGCAGGGCACGGGAGAAGGGCACCTTTGGTGTGCGGTGACCCCTCCCAGGTGTGCAGATCCCACGCCCGCGCACCCCCGGCAGCCCCCTGCCCCCAGCGGGGTCTGTGCTGGCCCTGGAGCAGGAGGAAACGGCTTTTTGTGGTTTTCCAGACCTACACCAACGGTTCAGAAGCTGGAATTATCCCTGTAAGGAAGAAAAGCCAGACTGCACCTCCCCAGAGATGTCACCCCTAAATCAAACCTCAGACAGAAAGAGCCACGTCGGTGGGGAAACTGAGGCAGCACCACACGGGGCACCTGGGACCCAGACACGGCTCAGAAGCACCAGCTTCGCTCACTGAGGGACCAGTTTGTGCCAGTTTGACACCCAGACAGAGGCAGGTGCACTGGGCACCATTCGTCTCCAGCTCCTGCTCTGCTTTGCAGCGTTTCTTTACCCCACTTCCACTGCAATCCATGGAAAACATCCCTTTCACTCTTGCTGGGGGCTGTGACTGGCAGCCAAGAGCACCAAGAACGGGTTAACCATGAGCCAATGAAGCCATGTGGCTGTGGAGCAAAGAGCAATTCCAGGAATTCTGTGCTACCTCGATACAGGCCTGTCTGGGAGAGTGTGCCACGGTGAACTCTTGGGAACACATTAAATTAAGTGTCCTAAATTCGCCTAACTATGCATTTAATTTGGCAGTAATAGGACACTCTCTGTGTAATAGCAGAGTTGCTGTGCAATGGAAGAGGAGCTGCATATGAATATTTTGATTATTAAGGACATGTGTATTGGAGGCTTGATAACTATGTAATATATTATTGCCTAATTGCTCAGACTCTTAAGTATGTTTTCATAATTAGCTGCTATTTAGTTAACGTAAATATCCAGCTTATTAAATATAGAAATGCATTTCTGCTGGAGCTGTTATTTGCACGAGAATAAACTACAGGAGCTGGTGCCTGCCCTGGGAGGTGGGAGGGCAGGGACCTGCCATGGGGGTCTCGCTGGTGGCCCTGAGGCCACTGAAACTGCCAGCACAAAAAGGCCGTTTTGCCACAGAGATCATCCCAGGCATTCCAAAATTCCCACTCCTTGCTGGAGGTGATGGGAGCCTGAGCCCCAGCCATGGCTTTGTCTGGTTCCTCTCAAGCAGAGCTAATCCCCTCACCTGGGCCAGGCAGCTGATGTGCTTCCTCCTTCCTTAATTTGGTCATAAATCTGCCGAGCCGGGAGGCTCCTGAATGAGGCTTTTGCTCTTCTTCCTGCTTGGAGCACCCATAAAAACCATATGGAAATGGGAGGCAGAAATGCCCATTTCACACCGTGCCTGTGCTGGGCCCGCGGCTCGGGAGCGTTGGGCTTTATCCATGAGAGGCTCCTGATCCCCCCTGCATCTCC
>WBMZ01004229.1:4753-153341 GCA_013400975.1 Atrichornis clamosus
GCAGGCCCCGCCCACACACGTCCCGTGCAGGCCCCGCACGTCCCACACACGTCCCGTGCAGGCCCCACACGTCCCACACACGTCCCGTGCAGGCCCCGCACGCCTCACACAGGCCCCAAACCAGCCCCAGGGATTTTGCTCTGAAGGCTTTAAAGCTCCCTGTCAATGTGAGCTGCTCCACGGGTTTAAGCGTGGCAGAGCTGACCCTTTGAACCCTGTAATGGTGGGATTAACTCTGCAGTGGTGATGGGGTCACTGTGGGTATGGACTCTGCATTGTTTCTCAGAAAAATGCATCTCAGTGCTGTGCGACTGTAAATGTTGCCCGTGGGATGTCTGGTTTGGTCAAGAATCCCATGTAAATGGAGAACATCATAAATGGGAGTTAAGAGGCCAAGGACTCAGCACAATGTCACAGCAAAACACAGAATTGCAAACAGGTGTGGGCCTTGGAGAAGGGAATTGAAAAATCACTTCAAGCAGATGAAACCTGGAACCTGACAATGCTGTGTTACTTACGTGGAGTTTCTGAAAGGCAGAGATGAGAGGATGGCTTTAATTTGACTTTAATAAAAAAGTTGTGTGGATAGTATTAACATTTATCCTTAGTCAGCTGTCAAAGCTCTTGGAGGTTGTTTGTAAATCCAACCTTGGCAGTGCAGATAGAATAAATAGATTATTCTAGTTGCTGCAGTTCTCGTGCTTGGTGGCAATGCTGATGTGATTTTTTAGGGACTAACACTTTTCCTGAAGAACTATTTACAGGGAATGGTTGTTTTATCAGCAGCTGGATGTCTTTTGTTTGCACTGTGCTTAATTAGACCTTTTCAGTTATGAGAGCATACTCCCAAATACTTCCTCAGTGTTCGTACAAACTGTACTCCTTTGGAATGATGATAGAAACTGCTTTTATAGGCAGCTTTCTCTTATCTACAGAAGTTTTTTAAACTATTGCTGTAACCACTTGGTTTGCAAAAGTGGTAACAGTTCAGTCCTTCCACTGGACAGTTCCTGAATGCATCACTTTTGTAGCAGCTGTGAGTGATCCCCAGCTTTTTTAGCTTGCCTTGCTCCTGATAGAATGGTGTTCTGATAATCAAAGGCCACCTTAACTAATTAAAAACTTGGTTTTCCAAACAGCTTTTGACGGCGTATCTGGACTTGCAGCTGGGTAACTGCTACGTGATCCCGCTGAACACTTCCATCGTCATGCCTCCAAGGAATCTGATGGATCTGTTCGCCAAGCTGGCGGTAGGTGGGAGCTCTGCTGGCGAGTTGTGCTGACAGGATGGCTTGTGCTGAGTGCTGGGTGCAGCTCCTGAGCTCCAGGCCCTTGCTGGAACAGTCCTCTTGCCATCAGAGTCCGTAATCCCCCGGCTCAGTCGCTGCACTGAAGTTAAGGCCAGCTGTCAGTGTATATTATGTTGAGTAGATTCATGCCTAATGCTCTTATTAATACCTGGCTTTATGAGAGCTGAAAGCAGCAGCAGATAAGGTTAAATTTAGCTGTTAGAAAGGAATTTGATAGAGCTCCAAATATCATTGAAAGCCTAAACCTGAGAGTTACTCCCGGCAAGCTCGCTTGCCCCGTGAGGGTTTTGATGAAAAGAACAATGTGAACTTGTTCCCCAGTTATTGCACTGCAGTTATGAGATCACCACAAGCATTTGACTCTTCAGTGACTGAAACTGGTGTTTTTCCAAGATGATTTACGGGTCAAGTTGATAGAGCTTGCTGCTACTTCCCAATGGAATACAATATTCAGCTATTGCACGTCAAATGGACTTGTTTTAAAAAATCATTGACTCTTTTACACCTGGTTCTGGAGGCTACTGATCTAGTTTAGCTTGTTGCATTATTTATTTTTTTTAACTTCATGAAGATAAGTTCTAAGTGTGTCTCCCTGTTGTTAGGAGCTGAGGGGTGGGAAGCTGTTTCAGTAGTGCTGGGGGTATCTGGTGAAGCCTTTTGTTAGAAATCTATTGCCTCAAACCTGGGGTCTTTCACAATATTTTGTTTCTCTTTTAGCTGCAAACTTTGTGTACAAATAAACTTGACCAGGTTCTGTTTGTATTTGCTTCACGTGAGGCTGGCAGTGTTGAGGTTAACTGTGATTTGTTTGGATGTAACTGCAACTGTTTGCAATGGCCTCTTTCGGTTTTTAACTTCCCTGGTATGCAGCTGCTTGAGCTCAGCATATCTTGGTATTAAAAATCAGGAAAGCTGAAATCTGCTGCCTGAAGCCCTTCCAAAGCAAAGAGTAAAATGCAGTGGTTTGTCTCTTGTTAGCAGAAGTCTGAATGCAGGTGTTTTCTCTTTCAGACTGGCTCCTACCTGCCTCAGACTTACCTGGTCCGTGAGGAGATGGTGGTTACAGAGGAGATTGATAACGTGTCTGATCTGGGCATCTTCATCTACCAGCTGTGTGTGGGGAAGGAGACCTTCAGGCTGCAGCGCAGAGACCAGATAATGGGTACGTTCTGTTCCGTGAAAACCAGCTGGGTCATGCAGCTAGGGAGGGGTAAATTCTGAATGAAACACTTAAACCTTGGGAGTTTTCACACTTGGAAACCTGAGTGTTCACCATGAGGCTGCTCCTGGCTCTTCTGGGTATTTCCCTGACTTTCCTGTCTGAATGTGATGTGTCATTTGAACACTCTGAGAAAGTTTCAGTTACAGAATTACTGGTTGCGTGCCCAAGTCAAATTTGATTATAAGCATATTTCAGTTCCATCTTTTGGTTGAAATTATAAGTTAGTTTGACCCCAAAATTCATCTAATCCATTGGATATTGTGGGTCTCTGTAGGCACAGCTTATTCTGTCACTGTCCTATCTAGAACTGGGTTAGAGGAGCACCAAATAAAAACATCGTCTTCTGCTTCACTTGCTCTGAAAAAAGTAATTGAACAGTGAGCTCTGGACATCCCAGCCTTCCTCTCTGAGAGAGGAAGAACACTTCAGAGGAACTGCTGGGCTCTGTTTCGTTATTGCCTGTCTCCCCCTGCCATTCTGTGACAGGGACTGAGCCTGAGGTGTCAGTGCTTTGACCTACTGGGAGGAGGCCTGGGGTGCAGAAATCTGTTGGGATGGATTTTGTTTTGCTGTAGCTCAAAGCATTTCATATTTGCTGCTCCCACCAAAGCCATGAGCTAATCCTTTGTCAGTTAGAGCCTTTCAGAATGAAATGTTTGCTTTGTCAGAACTCTGTGCTCTGCTTTTGCTGCCAAGCTCTTAGGCAAGAGTTTCCTCAGCCCAGTTGCAGCATCAGGAGCCACATCTGCTGCTTGCTACACACAACATCCTGTGCTGGATGGGAGGAAGGCTCCCTGTGTGGGAGCAGAACAGGGCTTCTGTGAAGGGCACATGAAGAACACTAAATGCTGCCCCCATGGGAGGCAGAGGCGTGTGACTGAGCTGTTGTGAGGATGATGTTGGGAACAAGGCTAAATTGACAGCTGCTGTCTATAGACCGTTCTGTGAAGTGTTTATGATGTTCCCTTAAATCCTCCTGCTATCGTGTTGTTGACATCTTTGCTGCAGAGTAAAAGATTCCTACAGAGCGCTTGCACAAAAGGATTCTGGTAAATGGAAGATGTTTCCTGGTACAGCTGCTGTGCTGTAACTCTCCTTGTTTGCCTGTGCAGGAGAGAGGGCGGGAAGTCTCATCAAAGTGAGGACTGCTGCCGAGGGGAAAATTGTTCAGGGGCAAGTCTTGCCTCGCCCATCTCATTTCTAGCACAGTGTGTACAAACCCTGTCACGGAGATGAGACTGGAAGGGATAAACTCCTGCAACTTCTGTGGAAAAGTCTTTTCATTTAGCTGGTGCTGGCTCTCAGATTGTGTAAGGTTCGTGGGTTCATCTGTTAGATCAAACTGACCTCAGGTTCTGTGGCAATTCCCTGGAATTGTAAGTTGGAGGCATGGGAGAAAACAGACAGGTCATCCTGTTAGGTGGGCAGTGGAAACTTCACCTCCATCTGGATGCCTTGGGATTGAAGGACAGCCTCTGTTTGAGGTGTTTATAAACTGAAGCAGTGCCCTGCTGGGTTTGGTGTAAGAGCTGGTGCTTCTCTTGCTTACTCTGAACAATTTTCTGCTTAGGAAACAAACTAAATCTTCTCTGAATTATTGCAAATGGAAGTGATTTAGGAGAGCAGCTTGTCTTTGGTGGGACTGCTGTGTTCTTGTCCCCTAGTGAAGAGTCCCAGCTGATTCAGGTAAACTGCCTGGGTCAGACCCAGTGCTGGCATGTCCCAAAATAGAGAAAATCACTTTACTGGTGTTAGGAAGAACCTGAGGGAGGTAAATCCTGCCAAGGTGATGGCTGCTCTGCAAAGCACACCCTGTGCAAATGCACACTGGGAGAGGGATTTTGGCTGGAAAACAAGCCCAGAGCAGGCTCTGGTGGCAGTTGATGGCTGGAGAACACAGTGCCCTAGGGATGGGTTGTGTCTCCTGCTGTTCAGTGATGTGAAGCTGTCCGTGCTTGCTGTGGGCTGCCCCTGACTCAGGCTCTGCTCTCTCGTCCCCAGGTGTGCAGAAACGGGCAGCAGAGAACTGTCACTCCATCAGACACTTTGAAAACTCTTTCGTTGTTGAGACAAAGATCTGTCAGCAGTGAGAGGTGCTGGAGGGGAGGTGACCCGTTCACACCTTCTTGGAGAAGTCTGAGCATTCAACATCGACTTCTGCAATTAAACCGTGCAGTGATAATCAAAAGCCTTATGCATTTTCTGTGTATTGCTTGTATTTCAAAAGACAAAGTCACCATTTCAGCTTTTGTTGATCCTTGGTATAACTTTTTAGTTGTCTCATGTAAAACTTAAATTTGAGTAAGGTTTTTTTTTTTTAGAAGGCTAATATCAGTTTATCTGTTGAATGTGTTTGATTTAGTGTAATCTGGGAATGGCAGAAAAATATATATATATAAAAATGTTAACCAGTTCCTTGGCTGGAACCATTTATGTTCACCTTAACTCTCACAGAATGATTAATATTAATAATCTGTGGTTTGCACATCTTGTGTAGTTCTGTAGAATAGCTCTGCACTCCGTATCCTGGCTCAAAAACCTTCCTGATCTGGATCATTAAAGGTTTATTTTAACGACCATGTGTGAAGCATGTAAAATCAAAGCTCAGTGATCAGAAACCTTTAACACTACCCTGTTTCTTTTTGTGCAATTACTGTATTGAATTCGTATGTATATTTGGAACCTTCCCTGAGCTTACGTTGAATTCTTCTCCCTTAGTTTGGTTTTTGTGGCATTTAGTTGTTAGATTCAGATAGAGTTGCTCTTAAAGCTTGTCAGTATTTTTGGTTATGACTTGGTTTCTCCTGTAACTTCCTATTTTAAGGATCTGTTCTGGTATAGCTCACTTGTGAACGTGACTGTAGTTGTAAACTTAAACTACTCGGGCTTATATAAACTTTTTAGATCAACTTTTTATGAGCAAGTAGCATTACTGCTGCAGTCAGAGCATTGTTCCCTTTTTTTGGAAAGCTGCAGTCTAAAGTTAATGAAGAGTTAGTGTCCTGCAGTTGATAAACTCGAGAGTTTTATTAAGGGACTTTATATTGGCATAAATTCTGCAACCCTATAATAAATGTTTCTCTAAAACTTTGGTGTGTGTGTGAGTTCCTGGTGCTCAGAGGGGAGGGGGGTGATGCTGTGGGCCTGGGGCAGTGCAGCACTCTCCTCTTACCCCTCTTCTTTTTCAGCTTGTGAGCTGAATTTCCTCTTCCTGGTGCTGTGGAAATGCCTTGTGGTGCCAGACGAGCTCGAGGAACAGCGGGAAGCAAAGAAAAGACACCTGGCTCCAACTGGGATCCCCCAGGGACAGCTGTGGGTGGTGTTCAGTGCACTTTGGGCATGTGGGCAGTGACTCAGCTGGGGCAGAGCCAGGGGAGGGTGTTTTGATGTGTTTAGCAATTCATTTGAATATTGGGGGTGATGAGGCTGCAGATTGAAGGTTTGCCTGTCTCAGGGTGTTCGTGGCAGTGCTAATGAGGGGCTGGTCAGTACTGAGTTAATGAACCCTCTGCTCTGACCCTGAGCTTTGCTGGAAGCTCAGGCAGGAGAATCCTGCCCTGAAACTGTTGGGACTCAGAGAGCCAAAGTGCGCTGAACCCCTCTGGCTTTCCTGGAAAATGACTGGGATTGTGCAGCTGGAAGGAAAACAGCAGGATTTCTGTGCAGAGAACGGTGGGGAGGGAGAGGTGGCTGGGGGAGTTGCTCTCAGTCATTGCTGAGGAAACTGCAGATGAAAGAACACAGGAATTTTAGCACAGAAACTCGCCCAGCTCTTCCCTGAGGTGTGTGGTGATGTGGCCCAAAACTAAAGCTTTTGCTCTAAAATGGTGTGTGTAGGAGAGCATTTCATTATATACTTAAATTTGCTGGAAAAAAGTGCTGTAAAAAGCTCTAATTACTGTCACTGGGCACCAGCTTTGTTTCCTCACAGGTGTTCACTGGGAGAAGCAGCTGCACTGGGAAGTTCCTGCTCCAGACTTTGTGTGCTTGGACAGGTGGTGATCTCCTCCTCCTCCTCCTCAGGACTGTCAGGGAGAATAACCAGGATGGCCTGCCTGGTTGGTTTGTTTTGGTAGGCTGGAGTGGAAGGACTTGGAGGTGTATTGATTGTGGACAGCAAGAAGCACCTGCTTGTAGCAACGAGGTCTGATTTTATGGAAAACAACAGCCAGGAATTGTTCTTTTTCCAGGTCGGAGTGTCCGTGCAGCGGATGTGCCTCCAGCCACGTGCAGGAATGCTGGACCTGCTTCCACATGGGCTGAAACACCTTGTGTGCCTTAGGTGAAGCTTTGCAAAGAAGTGAAGTCAGTTCCTTGGGATGTTTGTGGACGTTCCAGGCAGGGAGCCAGGGCACGGGAGGAACAGGTTGTTCCCACCTGCTCCGAGGTGAGCACGAGCTGGGTTTGGGTTGGGTCACACGTGTGCTCTGCTGGGCTTCTGACCCGTCCCTCGTCATTTGGGGCTGGGGCTGGGTGTCCAAGCCAAAACACTGGAGCTTTAACGTATTCCTGGGATCTTCTGAAGCTGTGCCAGCCCTGGAGCAGCTGCTGTGTTTGGCTGGGCTGTGGAGCAGGAGGCAGCACGAGTTGGAGGAGCCCTTTGCACCAGTAGGTGGCACAGGCAGCAAACCCTTGGGTGTAAAGCCTGTGTAACTGGTGAAAACTTGGTGTGTTCACCTAGCACACAGTTCTTCAGGTGTTTTGCCAAAATTTAACTTAAAAACGGCTTGATCAAAGCTTCCTCCAGCTGCTGTTTAATGTTTTAATTTTTATCTACAGTAAGGAGCATTTTTATAATAAAAGCGTAAAACCCTGTCACACATCTGAGCAGAACTGTGCTACAAACAGGGGTGTGGTGACTGAGGGATGCCGGGATGCAAATGCAAACTCATTTACTGGGACAGCCTCATTTCCATGTGTGTTTACTGGAGAAGCATCCTGTGGGCACAGGGCAATCAATCAGCAGGAGCTGTGCAGGGACTGCTCACAGCTTGTTTGGGGAGCTGGCAGCTTCATTTAGATGCAAATTTTAAATACCTTTATCAGTGTGAAGCTGGCAATCCAGTGCTTTGGGTATTTCCTCTTCCAGCATCCAGTGTGTGTTTGGGTTTTTTTAAATCAGAAAAACACGTGAAAAATAATTAAGAACACACTTGAATTTGCAACTTGGAGGAGATGCTGTTGCCCTTTGCAGAACTTTGTGTGACTGCTGAGGTGTAGGTGGCTGTGGTGACAAACTCTTCCATTACAGTAGGTCACAGTCTAAATTAGAACTTCAGTCTCCTCCAGCTTAATTGTTTATAAAAATCCATAAGAATTGAAGTTATTTGCATATATAAATACTGTGAGATGAACATCAGGAGAAGAAAAAATAGGGAGAGCGTGGAGACCTGTGGAAGACATTCTGAGTCCTGGGGCTGGTATGAAATAGAGTTTTAGCACCTCAGCCTTGATAAACTGCTTGTCTAAGCCAGGCTTTGAGACAAGAAGCTCAGCTCTGTCCCCTGGCCCGTTGCAGCTCAGCCTTGCTGTGTGGCAGTGAGGAGCTGTCCCCTCCCAGCCCCAGCAGCACTCACCGTGTCCCTGCAGGGGCCTGGGGGACAAGGAGCCTGCTGGGGCTTCAGCAGGGCTGGACTGGCTCCTCTGCACTTCCTTTAGTTCTTGGGAAAACTACGGAATTCCAGCTGTGCTCAGCAGAGCCCGTGGTGAGTGATGGCCAAAATCTCAGCACTGAACACCCCGGCCCAGAAGAGAACTTGTGTGTCCCAGAATCCCAGGGTGTTTGGCTTGGAAGGGAGTTTAAATCTTACCCTGTTGCACCCCCTGCCACAGGCAGGGACACCTCCCACCCTCCCAGGTTGCTCCCAGCCCCGTCCAGCCTGGCCTTGGACACTTCCAGGGATGGGGCAGCCACAGCTTCTCTGGGAAACCTGTGCCAGGGCCTCTTCACCCTCACAGGGAAGGATTCCTTCCCAATATCTAAATGTCCCCTCTTGTAGTTTGAACCTATTCCCCTTGTCCTGTCACTGCAGTTCCTGATGCAGGGTCCCTCTCCTGCTTCCCCGGAGCCCCTTCAGGCCCTGGAAGTTGCTGGGAGATCTCCACACAACCTCCTCTCCTCCAGGCTGAACAGCCCCAGCTCTCCCATTCTGTCTCCACAGGGAAGCTGCTCCAGCCCCCTCAGCAACTTGGTGGCCTTCTCTGGCCTCATTCCAACACTTCCGCATCCTCCTGATGTTGGGAGCACCACAGCTGGATGCAGCACTGCAGGTGGGCTCTCAGCAGAGCTGTGATAAGTGGGGTGCAGCCCCCAAAACCTCCCCTTTGTTCACCCCCCTGGGAGGACTGACCTCCAGGATAGGCTTGGAAGGATTAAAGCTGCTTTGGCTGTCCTAATTCCAGCCAGTGTGGGGGATGGCTCTGCTGCCAGCTGTGGCACAGAGCCCAAATGCCAGCACTGATTGAAGCTTCCAGGCTGCCACCAAAATAATTACAATATGGATAATTACAGTACCATCATTTCATTGAAATTATTTCTTCATTATGTGGATATATTTGTGATATTACCTAGGCAATAGGGATGGGTGTATTTCCTGTCTTGGGAGTAATTAGAGCCTCTCCACCTTCCACTCCACCTCCCAAGGAAATTATTTCTTACAGTTCAACTATTCTGTTTACTTAGGGGTATTTTCTCTCATTTGGGTTCTCCTGAGCTGTTCCATTTTAGGGCTTGTTGATGTTTGATGCCCTTGTGGGTTAAACCCATGGGTGGACACCTGATTCTGGAACAAGGAACTGCCTTCCTACAGACCTCATCCCTTGGTGGGGTGGAACCCAGTGCTTTTATTGTGGAATGAGAGTGTCAGCATGTGGGATTCAGCAGGAATAGACCCATGGATGGAAGAGGTTTAGATGGGCTCTTGGGAAGGAATTCTTCCCTGTGAGGGTGGGGAGGCCCTGGCACAGGTTGTCCGGAGGCTGTGGCTGCCCCTGGATCCCTGGAAGTGTCCAAGGCCAGGCTGGAGCAGCCTGGGATAGTGGAAGGTGTCCCTGCCCAGGACAGGGGTTGGAATGAAATCATCTTAAAGGTCTCTTCCAATCCAAATCATTTCATGATTTTAGGGATAAATCTATGCCTTCCAGTTGATAACCAAAAATCCCTTGGGAGGGCAGGGATGTGGAGGGTGTTGGTTCTGTGGGTGATGATCTCATGGTAATTTGGTGATAAGGAATTCACTACTTTGGTCTCTCTGCACTTGGTGGTCGTGGCTTTTGTCACCCCGTTCTCAGCCCTGCTCACTAATTAATCCTTCATTTTTTTGATAAGAGGGATGCAAAAGCCCTGCTTCAGGCCAGCCTGCCCTTACCAGTGTGCCTCCTCACCCGGGCTGAAGTTGGAAGCAGTTAAGCTTTGCCTCCTCATCCCACGACAAAAAACCCCAAAAAGGGAGGGGATCAGACTTTCACCCAACCCAAGGGCGCCACTTCCGTGGTGAGCGCGGCTGTGGCTGCTGCTGCCCGGCCTGAGCGGCCCCAGGAGACAGGAAAAGCTCGGTGCTTATCGGCTCATCAGTGCCTCACTGAGTGCCTTCCTGTGGGGTCGGGTCCTCCTGCTGCCCTCAGAGCTGCGGGAGCTCTGGGGATGCTCCAAAGCCACGTCTCCTTCTCTTCCCGCCCCTCTCCGAGGGTTTTCCGTGCTGCTGGAGGTGGCCCAGCAGAGCTTGCACCCTGCATTGCTGCCTGCTGGGGCATTTCTCAGGCCCTGCTTTCCCCCTGGATCAAGACTCTTGGTTGAGGGAAAAGCGAGCTTCTGGCTGTAGGAGGAAAGAGTGAGCTCCAGACGTCCACAGCCTTTGGAATCCCAGAGTGGTTTGGGTTGGAAGGACCCTTAAAGCCCCTCAAGTTCCAAGCCCCTGCCATGGGCAGGGACACCTCCCACTAGACCAGAAACACTTTGTATTTCTCCAGTTAATATCCCATTTGCAGAGACACTGGATAATGTGTATTTATCTTTTTGCAGACTCCCAGGATTTGTTGTTTCTCAATGGAGCTGATGGTTTCCCTCCACAAAACTCCTCATCATTTGATTTTCTTCTTCTTTTATGTTTTCATTTATATTTTCTTTAAAAACCCAACCAAAAACCTCCTGTGCCCAAAGGTAAGACGTGTCCTCACTGCAGAGCTGGGATCTGTGGCAGAGCAGGGACTTTTGGGTGATGATTTGAACCAGATGCCACCAGAGATTCCACATCCCATGGGAGACACTTGGGCTGGGGCAGACGAGCCCAGAGGGAGAAATTTGGAGTGTGAAGGAGCTCAAGGAGCAGCACAGCACCAGCATGGGCAGTGCTGTTGGTTTTGCATTTGGGATGGTGCTCTTTTGGCATTTTTAGGCTGTTAAGCAGCAGGACCAGGCTGGGCTGTGGCCTTTGATGGTTTGAATTAATTCACTTAAATAAGAAACCTCTCATTCAACCAGAACCTCAGAGCTGTCTGAGTTTCAGCTTCTGTTTCACTCAGGTCTCCTGGGAACTTTCTCTCGAGCTGCTCAGACCTTTGTGTGCCCACAGGGAGTTGCCACGTCCTTAAATATCCCCCGTGTGATGTGACTGTGGAGTTTGTCCCAGATAATGGCCCTGGTCACAGGACTGCTGAGCTGTCAGCTCATGGAACTGGTCAGCCAAGGCAAGAGCTTGGGTGGGTTAAAATCTTTAAAATCAGCTTTTTTCCCTTGGGACTCTTGGGAGCGCAAGTGGGGAGGCAGAGCTGCACGTGGTGGGTGGTAAAAGCCATGACCTTCACTTAGCTGGAGCCTCAGCCAGATATTCCCTTTTCACAGCACTGCTGGACCACTGGGAAGACAGGGAGATGAGCTGAGAGAGTGGCTCATTCTCCCAATTCTTGTGCCACTTGGTTACATCACTTGGGTTCATCCTTTTGCTGGTTGTTCTGACTTTTTCATTTTTTTTCTTGAGTTTCAGGGGGCAAAAATGGGTGTTGAAGGAAACTTGAGCAAACTGGCATCAAAAATGATCGTCTTGATGATTGTAGCTCAACCTCGTGGTGATCATGGAGGCACCTGACCTTCAAGTAGCTTCATTTTCCTCCTCTCTTTAACTTGATGGTGGCACCTCTGGGTATCCCAGACCAAACAGAGGCCCTGACTGGGTGGGTCTGACCTAAGATACAGAAACAGAGCTGGAAGCAGGAACCAGAACCCAGATCTTCCCTCTGAGGCAATGACATCACTACATTTTATCACTATCATTTTGTTCTTATGGCTTTAACATAACCAAATCTTTTTCCTAAGTCAGATTTTTTGGCCACTGCTGGAGATCATGTAGATCAAATTCTCAGAGCTCAGTTTATCACCCCAAAGGCTGCAGCTCCTCACTGGCAGCATGAACCAGGCACTGCCCTGCTTATTTTCTGTCACAGGCTTTATCAAACCATCTCTGACAAGATTGAACTTGGTTTTGTGCTGGATGGGGTGAGCTCCTATCTGGGTCACTCGCTGGGAGTTGGTTTTAGTTACTGAGGAGCAGAGTCCAGCGGTGCCAGGGGTGCTCTGTGTCTTCATTTACACTCCACGAGCTGGGGACGAGGCTGATTTTTACCAGCAAAGTGAAAAAGGAAGTAAAACGTGCAGTAAAATGTGTCAAAGTTGCTGCTGGTGCAGCCTTAACCCCAGCAGGAAAATCTAACGCAGTTACAGAGAAACGGGGGGTCTGCTCAGGATGTTGAGCAACCATGTGACAAAACAGCTTAGTGCTGCTGAGAGAAAAGAGGTGTGAGGGGGACAAAAACTTCTGCTTTGGCAAGAGAAGCTGTAAATCAGCCCTTCTCAGGGTGAGAGGCCTTTTGGGTTCTACGGATGGCTCGTGGCAGAGAGGATGAGGAGGGCGCTGGAGGTGTTGGAGGACTCGAGGCCCTGCTCCCAGCTCGGGGCTGGAGGTGTCTGGGGGTCCTGAGCGTGGGTGAGAGCTCAGCTGCCCCGAGGCTGGGGCACGAATCCTGCGGGGGAGGTGGAACGGGAAGGGGGCAGGAGCAGGGGACAGCCGGAGGGGCCGCGGTGCGAGGGCTCGGGCTGCGGCACCGCGGTGACCCCGGGCTGGGGGTGACACGGAACGGGAGCGGCGAATTTGTTACCACGCACGGTTCGGGAGGCTGGCCCAGCCCTGGGTGGGCTCTGAGCCCACCGCGGCCGAGGCGTGGAGAGGAGAAGGGGAAGGCAGGCAGGGCTGTGCTCCCCCCGTGCGAGTGCAGCGCTGAGCCTCAACACGCACGAGAAAAGCCCCGAGGAAGCCGCTGTGGCCCTTTCGGGGGTGCCAGGGGCAGAGGGTGCCCCAGGGGGATGAGGCTCCGCAGCCGCCCCGGCGGAGGCGATGGGAGCGGGGCGGGGTCGGAGCGGCCCCGGAGCTGCTTCCCCCCGGCCCCGCCGGCCTGGCTGCCCTCGTGCCCGGTGGGAATGCGGCTTCCCAAACACTTGGTGCCGTTTCTGGGCAGCTCAAGCTCCCCGAGCACCCCCCATCCCACCCCTGGGGCTGTGCTCTTGCCGCAATGGCTTTGCTTTTGGCCCAGCATGAATTAAACCCAATTCTGTGCCCAGAAGCCACTTGTGACTTCAGCACAGAGCCAGCCCGGGGCGGTCACTGGCACAGACATCAGTGCTTCGCTTCTCAGTGGTAACAGCCCTCAGGGGAGAGCTGCCACCAGAGGAAATCCTTCGTGCAGAATAAAGGGGATATTTGGGGCGGCTGGGGTTTTGTTGGTCTCAGTTACGCTCTCATTCAGGTTCTCAGATGCTATAAAAGAGTCACAGAATATTCTGGGCTGGAGGGACCCACAAGGATCATCAATTCCAGCTCTTTAGTGAACAGCCCATCCAGGGACTGAACCCAGAACCTTGGAGTCATCAGCACCATGCTCCAGGTAATTGAGTTAATTACTCAAAATTCTTTGTGGATGGAGGATCCCCATGGGAACCTCAACTTCTGCTGGCTCTGAGCAGATTGCTGGAGGAGTGCAGAGTCCAGGTGAGGAACTGAGCTCCAAGCTGGGCAGAAAAGCCACCAAACTGCAATTTTTCCCTGCTGCAGCACAGGTTGGTCTCCAAAGCTCCCACGTGCCCCCTGCCATCCTCCCTTGAGGCTTTCCTGGGTGGCACCAGAGAATCTTCCTGCTGTGGGGCTTGGGCTGGAACTGTGGATCCCGAGACACTGAGAATACATGGAAAAAATACCCACGGGATGAAAATCTACCTCCTGCTTATCTAAGGAATATCTTGGTTTCCAGTTGTTGGTGGGAGCATCACCAGGGGCTCTCGGGACCTCAGTGAATCCTGAATTCCTCTCGTGTCACCAATCCCCTTTATTGCACCAACTTCCTGTCAAAAGAAAAATTAATTCTTATTCAAATAAGTCCCATTGCTGTGGCAGGGGGATGGGGCTGCTTTTCCACCCACGGGATTTTCTGGGTGGAAAACTTCAGCTGGTTGAGGTTTCTCTCACTGAACAATTTCTCGACTTCTGACACCACTTTATGTAACTTTTTTTTTCCCCTCAGGAGCTAAAATTGGTCTTGGGGTGTTGGACAGGGCCACCCTGCTCCCCTCCCATGGGGACAGAAAGGACAGGGATGGGCTGGATTCCTGCAGCTGGAGGAATTCATGTTGTCTTGGGAAACCTGTCCCTTGGGTTTTCTCCCCAGGGCAAGAAGGAGGTTCAAATAATTTCGGAAAAGCATCTAAAATGTTCTGCAGGTGCTGAAGAGGCATCAGCATCCAGGTGCTGCCACGTGTCCGTGCGTGTTGGTGATGCAGAGGGGAAAGTGGGCCAAAAATGACATTTGAAAACATTTTTTTAAAGGATTATTTTATTATACACAACAGGAAATACAAAAATAAATATTTTTTTTCATCACTGTGAATGTGCTTCGTGGTTTCCATGAATTATCAGTGCTTGCTCAGCCACCAGACACTGGCTCAGATTCCTGTAGGGAAGAGGTGGTGGAGTTTTGTTTTATTGTCTGAAAGAGGTTTTAAAAAGAAAAAAAAGTCTGTGTTCTAACACTCTCTGGGCTTCACATCATTTTCCTACAACGTATATTTCCCTGATATAAATTATACAACAACATTTGCATAAATAAAAACGAATTCTGTCACGGTATGTGACACTTCAAAATGTAACGTTTCAAATGTTCACGGAAAAACACATTTTACAAAAAGGTGCAAATGAAATCCCAAAGTCAAGCCCGAAGTCTCTGTGGTTTGAATGTAAAGGAAATCTTATTAAAAATACATCCAGATTTGAGTCTTTCTTGAAAATCTCTCATGGCACCTTTGACTCTGCTTGCAGGGAGTTCCCGTTACAGATTTGGATCCTCTGACTGTGTTTTAATCCCGCTGCTGTTAATGAGGAGTGCATGTGATGGCTGTGGGTCAGTTCCCCGTGAAAGGGAAAGAATTTGCCCCATTTTGGGTGACAAGAGGACTTGCAGGGTTTGATGGACATCACAAATCCCCTCCAAGCATGGCCCCGTGGCTCAAACTTATCCAAGGCAGGGATACTGCTCCAAACCATGGCTTTCCATCCAGAAAAATAGTGTGTGGAAGCTTCACTGACTGTCTGATTTGGGTTATTTCATTTGCTACACCCCAAAATGAGGCTGCATTAATTATGTAAATTGGAAATCCTTTGGGAGCACCTTCTGCTCCTCCTCTGCTCTGTGTGGAGCAGGCTCTGGGCACTCTCTGGAGAATTATTCTCTGCTGGATTGTCTTGTGCTTCAGAAATTGAGAATATTGTGGCATCCAGTACTTTTTAGGATCAAATTCTTCCTGCACAGCAAGACCCCAAAATCTTTGCTGCCTCTTGCTGCACACCCAGGCCATGGCTGGGCAATGCCACAGGTGACAACGGGGCAGTGTCACCTCTGCCCTGGGTCTGTGTCCTCCTGCTGCCCAGCTTAGGCGTGGAAGTGCTCTTATTTATATCCAGTGTGTAACTAAAGTATTAAATCAACACCTTTTTGGTCAGCTTTGGGGTTTTTTTGGGGACTGTTTGTTTATTCCAACCCTCACTGAAAGCAGAATTTGTCTGAGTCATCGTTCTCAGCGTCCTGGGGAAAAAACTGGGCCAAAGCCCAAAATATAACAAATACTTGAAATGCTGGCAGCTGTCTGGGAAGGGCAGCTCAGTATTCCGTGGTGTCCTCCCCCAGCACATCCCTGGAGTGCTTCCTGCTGTAGCTGAGGTGCTGGAGCTGGGTGCTGTCCTGCAGCTCCTGCCTGGAGAGGCGTCTCCTGAACTCGTCCGTGGTGAAGTAGTAGATGATGGGATCCACGCAGGAGTTGAGGCTGGCCAGGCACAAAGCCACGGCGTGGAACACCGAGATGTGCACGCAGCCCTCCCTGATCTGCTTGGTTTTCACAAAGAAATCCAGGGGGAAGCTGATGTGGTAAGGTGCAAAGCAGATCAGGAACACCAGGGCGCAGGTGAGGATCATCTTCAAAGCCTTTTTCTTCTCGCCCAGGTCCCTCGAGGCAGAGTTTCTCTCCTTTAGTGACAAGATTGTCTTCCACGAGCAGTACAGGATGATGAGCAGGGGTGTGACGAACCCCACCAACTCCCCGATGGTCATCAGCATGATGGAGGTGGGGAGGTCCAGTTTCTTGATGGGGAGATCCACAAAACAGGTGTTTTTGTCATCCTGGTGCAGCCTGAGGAGCGGGAAGGGCAGGCAGGCCACGCAGACCACGATCCAGCCCACGATGCTGATGTAGACATCACACACTCGCCTGCAGTCGCTGAACCTGAAGGGGTGCAAGAGGAACAGGTACCTCCTGACGCTGATGCACACCAAGAAGTAGATGCTGGCGTACATGTTGACGTACTTCAGGTAGAAGCAAAGCATGCAGAGGCCTCCCCCGAACTGCCACGTGCCCGTCAAGTAGTAGAAAATCCTCAGGGGCAGGGACAGCACCTGTGACAAGTCAGCAATGGCTAAATTGATCATGAAGATCACGGCCCTTTTGGTCTCCTTCATGTAGCCGTAGAAGACCCACAGGGCCAGGGTGTTCCCGAGGAGGCCGGGGATGAGGATCACGCTGTAGGTGACGGCGTAGTAGGGCTTGAGGTCTGTCTCGCTGCAGTTGGAGCTGTTGGTCATGGTGGTGCTGCAGCTCCGTGCTCATCCTAACACGTCCATCCCGCTTGTCCTGCAGCCAGGGGGTCCCACAGGGAACGGCCCAGCCCCGGGATGCGTGTGGGAGCCGCGGTCACCGGCTCATCGTGGGGAGCTTTGGCGGGGGGGGGAGTTAATTCAAGTCCTGTCCTGGTGCTGTGCTCATGCCCAAACGTCACCAGCCCTCGCTGGGGTCACCTGCAGGATGGGCAGGAGGGATCCACACCAGGAAAAGCATGGCCAGGTGCCCACGGGGGCAGTTCCTCACCGGGGCTCAGCCACTGTCACCTCTTGGGTGGCATTTCAGCCACTCCTCTCCACACAGGGGTCTGGCAGCGACGTGGTCCCGCAGCTGGAAGAGAGGAAGGTGCAGTTGGAAGAGAGAAAGGTACAGCTGGAGCATCGTGGGTTGCACAGAGCCAGAGTTATGGCAGAGCTGGAAGGAGCTGGAGCATCCCTCCAGCAGAAACCTCTGTGGCTCTGGTGGTGGCCCAGCTCTTCTGCTGCCTGCAAGCACCAGGCCTTGTCCAGTGGAGGTGCAAACCCACCAGGGAAGAGACAGGAATTGTGTTTATTTGCTGCTACAGCCCCAGGGGGGTTGGTTTTTCCGTGTCCAAGCACGAGCTCGGCGCTGGGATGCTCGGGGGAGCTCCGGGCCTGCCTCCCTCCCCGGGGATGCCCTCACCTCACACAAATTCCTGAGGGGAACACTCACCTGCCCTTCCCAGGAAAGCCCTTCTGGAGCTTCCCCCGCTCACCAGAGAGAGCTGAAGGTGACAGCAGGAGATGTGCTCCTCGTGTCACACGCGGTGACACACGGGCCTTCCCCTGCTGCAGCCACTGCTGTGTCACAGGGTGGAAGTCCCAGGGCAGTGGCTTTCACCAAAGCAGGGTCAACGGCTTGATTTCACTTTTATAGATAGAACACAAACCTTGGCAGAACGACCTGCGTTTTACCAAGCTGGGCTTTCTGACGGCTGCTTTTTCTAGGCCTTTCCTTGCCCACCTTGCAGATGTTCCTGCCGGGGCTGTTGGAAATACCAGAAACCAGCCCGAAGGAGGCTGGAGGAGGATTTTGTTGAATATTGTTTGCAGGGTGAACAGGTGATGTTATCTGAATGTGTCAGACAGAAAAACCTCAGCCAGATCTGATACATCCAGAGGAGATTCAGATCTCTGCTCAGACTCAGGTTTGTCTTTGGCTTCCACATGAAGAATTATCCTGCAGGTCTAAGTGGGAGAAGTTTGTAGGTACCAAGCCAGATGCCAAACACACATTTACTTAATTTAAAATGCTTTAATTTTTAAATTAATTTTTTAAAATTTCAATTTTAAAGGTAAAGTGACATCCTGCTGCAGCCCCTGCTGGTTTTTTTCCAGTGTTTAGGTACAAAATGTGAGCACTTATTAATGATGCTGACGTTCAACACTTGCTGCTGTGAAGGCACCGAAACTTTGAAGCAGTTTTGGGTGGAAACAGAAAATCTGCTATAAAAGGAAATGTGTCTATTTTTGTATTTTCTCTTGCCAAGGAGGGTGAAATGTCTTCCTTCCTTCTAGAGAGGAAGAATAAAACCCAACCAGTGGGGTAAAGTGGCTGGTGAAACGATCCTGTTACACTTCGGAAGGGACAATTAAAAAGTTAATTTGCCCTCTGCTCAAAGGCTTTCCAATTCCTTCATCAACTCTCCCTCCAACTTCCAACGCACAGACCTGCACAACCAACTCCAGAAATGGGATAATCTCTTCATCATGCAGGAAATTCACTGGTGCTCACCTAAACCCCCTCGGCTTTTATCCATCAGCAGTGGATAATGCGGGCTGAGGGATTGTTCCATTTCCTGGAGCTGGACTGGCACATCCCTGGATGTGTTCATCCAGGTGGGATGGGGCTTTAAGGAAGGTGTCTCTGCCCATGGCAGAGGACAGAACGAGATGGGCTTTAAGGTCCCTTCCAACGCAAACCAGTCTGGGATTCCAGGATTCCGTGAACGTCTTGCCTGGAGTTTGGGCCAAAGCAGCAGCAGCAGGAGCTGGGTGACCTCAGTGCCACCATTCCCTGCCCATCCAGGTCCTGCTCCTGCCTGGGCAGCAGCCACAGATAAAGCCCTAAGCCCACACCACCCAGCTCTTCCCCCCTGTGATTTTGTAATTTTTTTTTTAAATTAATTTAAGCCAGCTCGTCTTTCCTCTCACCTATTGGCAGGGGCTCCTGTCAGCCACTCAGGAAGACTCAATGATGCCCCTTTTCCTCTGGCTGCATTCCCAGGTGGGAAAACCCACCATAAATTCATCTCTGGGCCATGGGACACACAGGGGGAAGGACAAGGTGCAGCCCCAGCCCTTCCACAGGCCACTGCACACACACACACACAAACACACACTCATCTTTCTCCTGCCACCCCCCAGCTCCTGCCCTTTCCTGGAACTCCATTCCCTGCTCCCTCCAGCCCAGCCCCAAGGCAGAGATGCACTTACAGCACTTTCTGTCTCTCCCTGCAGCTCGAGGGGTCCCCAGAGGCCCAGCTGAAGGTGGGGAGCAGTGAGAGGACTCACCCAGGGCACCCAGAGACTCCCTGGGAGCTGGGGAGGGGGTGTAAAACCTCAGCAATGTGAGAAACGGTGCTCTGGAAATCCCAGGCAGCAACATCACAGAGTTCAGCCCCGTGTGCTGTGTACAAAGCAGCAGAACACTAAAAAAATCTCCAGAAAGAGGAAATTTTGGTTTTCATGCTCTGTGCTCGCTTCCCCTCACTGCAGGGGATGAGTGGGTGGGTGGGTGAGAGACTCTCCACAGGCACAGCCTCCCTCTTCCCCTGAACAGCTTTTCCCCCTAATTTTTCCAAGGAAACCCCCCCAGAAAACCACATTGGGGCACTGGATGCAGATTTGTGCCTAATGAATCAGAGGAGAAGGTAAGAGCTGCAGGCAGCCTAAAATCAGCTTGTTAGAGCTGGGAACGTCCTGGGTTAAACATCTTCCATGTGCTGGAGGGCAGCCGTGTACCCCAATGCTCCATGAGAACATGTGCAGGAGCTGGGGATGTGGGAGCAGTCCCCAGACCCTCAGCAGAGCTCAGGCTCCTCACCTGAGGGTGGTTAGGAGTGTCCAGGTTCATCCAGGGCCTCGTTAGCAAATCCTGCCGGTTCTACCCCAGGAAAAGCCACGGCAGCTGCTAAGCCCGGCTGAGTGGGGAGAGGTTTTAAAGCAGCTCGGTTTGGGGAAGCTGTTCCTGCCCCAGCACCCTGCCTGGAACCCGCTCGGAGCTCAGAGCCCTCAGGGCTGGGATCTGCCAGCGCCTCCTGCTCCTCCCCAGGGTCAGGGATCAGCCTGGAGGGATCAGCCTGGAGGGATCCTGCACCAAGCCCTGCTCTTGCTGCTGGCCCAGGTGAGCTGGGGGTGCCCAGTCCTGCTGTGCTCAGGGTGGGGATGTGTTGTAGGAGCACGTAGAGCCCAGGACAGGGGTGACAGGGGCACAGCAGCAGCACCCTGCCGTCCCCTGCTCACCCACCCCGCTGGGGCAGCTGCGCCTGGCACCTCTCGCGTGTTTTTCCTTCTTCTCCTCCACAACCTCAAATAAAAGCAGAACATGCACGGGGGTAACATCAAATGGAAATTCAGTTTCCTGTGCAAGTGGAGGTGGGGTGAGGGTGGTTCTGTTGCTCCAAAGGGGCCATGTGGGGAGGGGGGAGCTGGCCCAGGGGCCCGGCGTGCCCTGGGCTTTTCCCAGTGACCCCCGGTTCTCTGACCCACCCACGGTGCTGCTGGCCTGGTTTGGCAGGAAGTAGAATTTACTAAGTGTTAACTGAAGATAGAAATCATAAAACTAGGAAATGAACCTTGCATGGGACTGGCTTTTGGTTCTTTTAACAAGGGGCAGAGGAAGAGGCTGCTCTGCCTTGAAGCAGTTTCCTGGGAGATACTTGGGATTTGTATCTTTCTCCATGTTGCCCCTCGCTGTGCTAACTGAATTCCAAGAATATGCAGGAAAAAACCAAATGCTCTGGTTTAATGCCATGTGAAATACTCTGCTTTTGCCTTTTAATCCTTTGCAAAAGCTCTTGTCCTCCTTTGTTAATATTTATCCTGGTTAAGAAGGGAAGATAACCCGGAGCAGCAGTGCTGTAGCCTAATCCCCCAGCCTCCTTCTCCCTTCCTGGCACACTCTGAAGTCCCTGGTAGATGTCCATGGCACCAAAGTTGGGAGTTTTCCACCCAAACCATCAGCACCAGACCCCCAGGGATGCACAGCCGTGACCCTGTGCTGTGACAGCCCTGTCTCCCTCCTCCCTGATTCTTGCAATTAAGTGGAAAATGGCCCATGGAAAATCAGTGTGGTGCCACTTGTGAGGCACAGATCGCTCTGGAAAATCCACGGGAGTGAGACAAACTCAAGGAAAACCTGGAGCAGGGAGAACTGGACCAGTTATCCCTGTGCTGGGGCTGTGTGGCCTCAGAGTGCCCTTACAGAGCAGTCCCATCACAGGCAGTGGTGGGTGAGAATTGCCACAGTTGGTGTTAATCCTTAAATTCAGCCTCTTGCTACTCAGGTAATGGCAGCAGAAAATGCAGCTTGAAGCTCCAAGGTTGGGTATTTTGCCTTCAGCCACCCCCCTCCTCTCCCTCGGGTCCTCAGAGCATCCCGTGGGCGCTCACAGGAGCTCCTCGATAAATGAATTTTTCGCTCCTTACCGATCCCTGGGCTTTCTCTGCATCTCCTCCCTTCTACCGACGTGCTCGGGGAGTTACCCCAGCTCTGCGGCGAAGGCAGGACCCCGCTGCCTCTCCCTGGGCTGTCCCATCCCCTCTCAGCACTCCCGGCGTTCCGCACCAAAACCTACGGCGCAACAACCAAAACCCCTCCGATTTAAGCCCCCCCCTCAGCCTGAACCGAAGGTGACCGGCATGGAGGAATCTCAGCCCTACCTTGGCTGTCCCGGAGGCCGCTCGGGTGTCCCCGTGGGCTGCCGCGGGTCCCCAGCCCGGCTCCCTCCCTCGGTGTGCAAAGCAAAAGCGCAAGTGCCGGGGAGCGGCTGCGCCCTGGGACGGGCACGGCGGGGCCCCGCGGGCACCGCTCCCGGGGTGTCCCTGCCCTCCATCCCGCCCGGGCTCACCCGCTTTCCGGCTGTTTCCGTGCTTTTGTGCGCGTTTGTCAAGGTGCTGGTGGTCTCGGGGGGTGCTGGGAGCTGTCAGTGCGAGGTTGGTGTCACCCCTGTCGTCGCTCCCGCTGCTGGAGGTGGGGGGTCCCGGGGGTCTCGACCGCTCGGGGGGCAGGGACCCGCTGGCAGAGCCCCCCTGGGACAGGCACCGAGCTGGGACTGAGGGAGAGACGCTTCAGCCGTGATTTTCCTTCCCCAGCTTTCTGGGAAAGGCTCCCTCCCTCTCACCTGGCTGCTTCCCCCGCTGCGTTCTGGGGGGTCTCAGAGCCCCCCTGAAGCTGAGCATGGTCAGGTTGGGGCTCCCCAAAAGCAGCGAGCTCTCCATGGTCGTTATGCTTTCATTCAGTGCATTCCCACAGCTCTGATGGAGCAAAGCGGGCTGAGAGCCAAGGGCTCCTGTTTTCCCGGGTGCCGTGAGGTGGGGTCACCCCGGCCGCATTCCCGGGACATCGAGGTCCCCGGCCATCGGCAGAGGGCAGAGCCGGCCGTGCTTTGAGCTTGGAAAGCAGCACTTCCCTGCTCATCCAGCGGAGGACTCCGGCTCAGGAACCATTAACATGAATTCTTTCTAAGATCGAGAGGGAACAACGATTGTGGATTCAATCGGTTAATTTGAAAAAGTGATTTTTTTAACCATTTCCAGAGCAGTTCGACCTGAAGTGATTTGCAGCTTTTTAATTTGCATTTATCCATATTTTTTTACACATCTTCCCAGGAGAACAATATACATATATATATATATATTTTTTTTTTTCTTTTCCCCAGCATGGCTTGTGGAGAGATTTCCAGCTCTGTGAAGGGTCACACAGGTAGTGGGGTGTCCCCCCCACCATCACACCCCTGCAGCAGGTACCGGGCTCTCAGTGCCTTTAAAGCATCATTGGTTTACTCATATCACAGTTCCGACTCGCAGCAGGGATTTGCAGCTCTATACACTCCTTTTTATTGTGGTTTATAGGAAATGAATCTCTTGGGCTCGTCCAGCCTTGCAGGGAACAGAGTTTGTCCCCCCCTGTGGTGGCCCAGCCCCTCTCTAGGGCTCTGTGGATGACACCTCCCAAAAATGCAGCCCCGTGCCTGTTCCAGCAGTGGATGCTCCTGCTGGCTAAAGCTTCCGGCTTTATTTCAAAGCTCCTGATGGCTTGAAGGGCCTTAATTAATGTTTTGTGGGAGGCAGAGCTCTCAGCACTGTGGGCTCTCCAGAGCCGTCCCCTTGGTGCAGGGCTGCTTTCGCTGCTGACGCTTTTGAGGGGTTTTCATGGGGCTCGTTGTTGTTGTGCTGTCCTGGGATGGGCCCTGAGCCCTCGGCGGAGGATGCAGCCTCAGGTCGCGTCCGTGCAGGGGTGTTTCCCTAATTTCAGCCGGATCTGGGATGTGAAACTTTCCCAGCACCTCCCAGCAGCTGCCTCGGCTGTGCTCTCACGCAAAGTGTTCCCAGTTATTTCCTCTCCCTCGGCCCAAAATTATGTGATGGAACACCTGGTGGTCCCAGGCTCTGCCCCTGCTCCACCAGCCTTTCCCGGTGTGATCCTGGCCCCTCCCTGCCTCCCACGGGGACTGAGGGGGATTTGGAAGTGACTTTAATAGAAAATAAAACTGAGGCCAGTCCCAGGAATCCCATCCCAACCATCCCCGTCCCCTGTGGCTGAGCAGCACCTGGGCTCGGGGACGGCTCCTTTGCTTTTCCCACTCCCACAGGAGATGGATGCTCCATTTCCCTTCCGTTTCCCCAGCAGCCAGCCTGTTCCTGGGAAGGCAGAGCCTGAGCTGGGGGCACCGAGTGGATGTGCAGTACTGAGGGAGCTCTTGTTTCCAGAACCCCTCTCAGAACACCGCCGTGTCCTGTTTTCCCGGTGCCGCGCTCCGTGCGCATCACCACCAGCACCCATCCTGCTTCCTGCCACTCCAGGAGCATTCCTGGGCTGTGGGGTGGGAACTGAGGGTGCCTTTACCAGCAGCCAAGTGCTGGTCCCTGAGTTCTGCTGTCCCCTGGCACAGGACCCACGGGGAAAGCCCTGGCTGGACCTTCCAATCCTGCTCTAGTTGAAGCCACCAAAAACCAGGAGATCTTGGAGCCGGGCACCCCCTCACAAAGCAATTATTTTACAGTACAAGATAAAATTTTCTCTAATAGTTGTATTTTCCTCTTGTATTATTTATATTTTTCACTTCACTAGCATTTTTATTTTGTAAGAATTGGAAGTTTTCAGCGTGTTCTTCAAGACCTCGTAGGAATTCCTCAGGGAGAACCAGCCGAGGTCTTTCTGACCTGCACTGCCTGTCCTTAGTGGAAATAATTCCTGGGAATAGGTTGTCTGTCTGCTCTCCACACGGCTGGGGATGTCCCGGGGAAGGGAGGATGTCTGGGAAGGGGGAGCAGCTGCAGGTCCATGGATGCAGCTCCCGGGATCAGCAGGGCTCACATGGAGCCGGGGATGCAGCCATGAGGGCTGGAAACTGCTGGATTTTCCTGCCCTGTCTTCCCACAGCAGGGAATTTTTCCTTCAAAACCAAAAAATCCCTGCTAAAGGAGCAAGGCTGAGCAATGGCTGGGACGGACGTGCTGGCTGGGCAGGGATGGGGCTTTGGCTGTTCCTTGGAACGCTGAGCACTCTCAGAGTGCTGAACGCTGCTGTGGCATCCATGCAGAATTCCCAAATTCTGTCCCTTGAGCCCTGGAGCGTGGGAGGGGCTGATGGGCAACCTGGGGCTGTCACACGGTGCTGTCCCACCCCACCCCGGGACTTGGGCTTTGCAGGGTGTTGCTGGCTGAGCACACCAATGAAAAGCTTGGATTGGGGTCTGGTGAAATCATGGCTGTCTGGAAAACCGCTCCCTGGCTTGGAAAACCTCTCCCTGGCTGGGTTTGGAGCAGCAGGATTTGCTTTCAGTGCGTTGGAGTCGTGCTCAGGACTGGAGCTGTTGGTGTTTGTTCCCGTGCCAGGCACAGCCCTTCCCTCTCCAGCACGAGGTGGGTGGGTGGAGGAGCTGCTCCTGGCCAGCAGTGGTGGCAAAAAATCTGGAGAGCCTGGTGCCAAAAACCAGGAGAGTCTGAGGCTCAGTGGTGGATGCTCCACAGAGGCTGAGTGGTTTTCCAGAGGCACTTTGGGGCTGCGCTGGAAGCATGTGGTCATGGAGGGAGGATAAAGGTATTTTTAGCAAGGAGAAAAGCAGCTTCCCTCCTTCCCTGTGGGGCCCTGTGGTGCACAGGGATGTCTTGGATACTCCCAAGTACTGCATAATTTTAGGGGTGTGTAAGTGCAGGGTTAGATGGGATATTGGGAAGGAATTCTTCCCTGTGTGGGTGGGGGGGCACAGGTTATCCAGAGCAGCTGTGGCTGCCCCATCCCTGGAAGTGTCCGAGGCCACGTTGGAGCACCCTGGGATAGTGGGAGGTGTCCCTGCCCATGGCAGGGGGTGGAACAGGATGAGCTTTAAATTCCCTCCCAACCCAAACCATTCCATGATGATCCTATGACTGACCAAACAGAAGGCTGGCAGGCATTGGAAGGGCAGGAAGCACCCGTTTGTACTGGAAAAGGATGTTTCTTCAGGGGCTGATTTGCAGAAAACCCAGCAAAATCCCTGCTCTCCAGGGCGTCCAACCCAGCAAGGGATTTTTCCGCTGTATTTCCCACAGCCCGAGAGGTTTTGCTGTTGAGTCTCCACGTGACAGATTAATGAGAGTTTGGGGTTTGCTTTCTCTTTCCTGTTCTCTGGAAGGGGGGAGCTGCGTTGCAGAAATGTCAGAAAAGCAACCTGAAAAGGAGCCGGCAAAATCCCAGTGGGAACTGGAGCTACTGGGAAACCTGGAGCTGGTGCTGCCAGGAAGGTTGGAGCCGCAGTGTGGGATTTGGTGTCGGTCAGGAGTACCTATAAATACCTGTCTGTGGTCATTGAGGGCTACCTGGATGCCCAGCCCAGCTACTCGGGCTTGTGCCATTCCCAAAACACCCAGAAAGAGCCAAATTCCCGGGAAGGTCCTGGTGGTGTGGCTTGTCCTGTCTGTGGGAGCTGCCCGGAGCCAGCCCTGACACCGGTGAGGTTTCCTTGGGTTTCCTGTTGTGCCTCCTTGCACTGCTGGGTTTGGGCCATCGGAAACAGCATTTTTCCAGCCCTGAAAGCTCCCTTTCCCCCCTCCAAGCAAACAAGGAAAACATTCCCTTTGTTATTTATATTTTTTATGAGAGGAGGAGGAGATTTGGGACAGAACGAGCCGCAGGGCAGCGACTTTTCTGCCCATTCCCAGGGTTTTTTGCCTGTTCCCGATGTTTTCTGCCGGTCTCTGGCACTCTTTAACTACCAAAGCAAATTCCTCCAGGTTGTCTGGAGCTCCCCATCTGGTTGCTCCCATCCAGCCTCAGCACTGTGAGGATGAACCTCCACCCATTCCGTGCTTCCCAGAAACGCTGCATGGGGTGGAAATGTGCATCCAATCATTGGGAAAGCTGTTTTCTATCAACCCCCCTTCTGCCTGTGTTTACTTATAGAATTCCCTGAGGGTTTTTTGGGAGGAGGAGACCTCAGAGCCCAAGACCTGGCTGCTCTTGGAGGCCTCTCTGAGCCCCAAACTGGGGTGTCCCCCCCTAAAATTGTGTCATTGCTCTGAGAGCAGATGTGGGGCATAATGAGAATATTTCCAAGCACTTAAAAGAATACTCCTGAGGCTAAAATTCACATTGGGATCATTTTATTTCCTCGGAGTTTGACGCTTTCAGGACGTACTCGGGTTCGGTTTTGTAAACTTTTCTCGGTACCCAGCGAGGCTTGGGATGGATTTTGGTGTCCAAAGTAAAAGTGAAGGTTTGGATAACATCTTAGCGTGCAGCCGCGGGCGTTAGCAACATGACAAATAGCACAAGGCTCCTAAGAACAGCACAGGAGACACCAACACCAGCTGGGCGTCCCCATTTTTGCAGCTCACACCAGGTCCCTGGGAGGCAGCGTGCCCTGGGAGGTGCCACATCTCCCTCTTTGCTTGTGGCACATCCAGCACCATTTGTCTTCCAAATATTCCCCCCCATAACCGGCTGAGCACCCTGCAGCTCCCAGGAGCCACGGGGACCCCCTGGCTCAGCTCCGGGTGCCTTTTCCAGTAGCATGAGCTGAGCCTGGTTTGTCTGAACCCCCCCTGTAACACTGGTGTGATAAAGGTCAATACTCTTTGCTTGGTTTATGTTGGTAGAGTTAGTCTTGGAGTCCAGAGTAGGCTGGATTAGATCCAGGTGATGGATTTCTGTAGTGGAAAGCGTTTGCATGGAGACAATGAGCTGTCCTGATCCAGAGCCTGGTGGATGCTCCAAGAGAAGGAGGGCTGTAGGTGCCCATGCCTGGGGCTGAAACTCCTGGAGCTGTGCCAGGGCTGAGCCACTCGCTCACAAGTCAGGATCCCCAGGGATTCCCAAAAATGCCAAATACGTGGAAACACTGAAACACTTGAAACAAGAGACCTGAACCCACTGCAGTTCAGCACAGGAGAAACTTGGGGACAAACAACGGCTTTTGAGGGGGTGGAAGGCAACAATCTCCAGCAGCAGCAACACAACCAGCAAGTCTTGGGATCACAGCATCCCGCTGGATCAGGTCCTGGCATCTGTGGCACACGAGGATAATTTGGAACGGGTGCAGTCCTCGCTGGAGCTCTGAGAAGCACCGGCAGGGACAGGGCCGGCCGGGGATCACGAGATGGACTCGAGCAGCAGCTCGTCGGGCGGCACGGCGGGGATGTCCATGCTGTTGATTTGGCCGAAGAACTTGGGAAGAGCCCAGAACCTGAAGCGAGGGAGATTCCTCTTCCTGACGCGGAGGTCGTGGGCGCTGTGGGCGCCGGAGCCGCCGCCCCGGCGGGGCGGGAGCCGCGCTCGCAGGGCCACGCAGCCGTGGCGCAGCAGCTGGGCCTGGAACTCGGAGGTCATGAAGTAGTAGAGCACGGGATCCAGGCAGCAGTTGAGGCTGGCCAGGCACAGGGAGATGGGGTGGAAGCGCAGCGTGCTCCGGCGCACGGCGCAGTCCCAGATGACGTTCTCGATCACCATCATGAAGAAGGGGAAGTTGATGTGGTAGGGGGTGAAGCAGATGAAGAAGACGGCGGCGCACATGAGCACCATCCTGAGGGCCTTGCGCTTCTCCCCCGCGTCCTGCAGCACGGCCGGGCCCTCCCGCAGGGAATGCCACATCCGCCACGTGCACCAGGCGATGGTGCCGAAGGGGACGACGAACCCGAACAGCTCCGCCACCGTCACCAGCGCGATGGCGGCCCCGGGGCTCAGCTGCTTCACCCCCAGGTCCGAGAAGCAGCTGTTGATGGAGTTGGACAGGGCTGGGCTCCTCACGATGATGAGGGGCAGGCAGGCAGCCCCCACCAGGAGCCAGACCAGGGCGCTGATGGCCGCGTCGTAGCGGCGCTTCCAGCCCTTGGCTCGGAAGGGGTGGAGCAGGAACAGGTACCGCTGGATGCTGATGCAGCTGAGGAAGCAGATGCTGGCGTACATGTTGAGGTACTTCAGGTAGAAGCACACCTGGCAGAGGAAACTCCCAAAGGGCCAGCTGTGGTTGATGTAGTAGTAGGTCCGCAGGGGCAGCGAGAGGACGTGGGCCAGGTCGGCCACGGCCAGGTTGATCATGAAGATGACGGCCTTGCTCTTCCTGCTGATGAAGCGGCACAGGACCCACAGGGCAGCGCTGTTGGCCAGGAGCCCCGGGATGAAGATGAGGGTGTAGGTGGTGGCGTAGAGGGTGGACTGGAAGGACATCTGGGGGTCGGAACAGTTCCCCGAGGACGCGTTGCTCTCCATCGCGGCCGGGGCGCTGCGCTCACGGGGCGGTTATGGCAGGGGGAGGGTTCCTGGAGTGGGCAAAAAGGTGTTGTAAAGCCAAAAGCTCTCCCTGGAGCAAATGTGCTTTAGTACAGAGGAGGAAGTTGCGTGTAGGGTCTGTGTGTAGGTGTCAATTCAAGTCAGTGTGAGTGGGGTCACTGTTCCCTACATGTCCAGGGAGCCATTCCGGGCATCCTGCACCACCTCCTTCCAGAGGTGCCCTGCAGGATCTCGTGAGATGCCCCAGTTACACTGAACACACTGAGCTCTCTAACATCCATCCCTCTATTGCTCATGCCAGACAGCTGCTGCAGCTCCCGGGGTTTTTCAGGACCGCTTTCATCTCATGAAGTTTTCCATCAAACTCTGTCAAATTGGTGCTCCATATCCACAAGCGATTTTGGCTGGACTGTAAATAAATAGGGATTTGAAATGGATTTAGGCACTGCCTTTGCAGATCCATGCAGAGATTTGATGTAAATCGGCAGCGAAGGCAATAATTAACATCTGCAGAGGCAATAATTAACATCTGCAAACGCTGGTGCTGGCGGGCAGCTGAGGCCAGGGAGAGCTGCAGACAGATCCATCAGCTCTGGCTCCAGATTTAAGGCTGGATTTATAAGTTAATAAGTGGCCAAGCACACGCCAGTTTCTCTGCTGGTCCCACTAACTCAATTGCGGCACTCCCGGCACATTGTGCAGGCATCGTGCTGGAGCAGCAGGAATCATCCCTCAGCAGCAGGAATCATCCCTCAGCAGCAGGAATCATCCCTCAGCAGCAGGAATCATCCCTCAGCAGCAGGAATTATCCCTCAGCAACTGCCCAGGACAGGCAGGGAGAGAAATACACCTCCCTTCTAGTTAAAGCAGGAATTCTCCTCACCCGTTTGCCCATCCCACCTCAGCCGGTGCTGAGGGGTCATGGGGAGTTCAGGTGCTCCTGCTGCTCTCTGGAGAGGGGATGGATTTTGCCATTCATGGGCAGATCCCATGGGAAACGATCTGTTCTTTTGGGAAGAGGTGATTTGGCAGCAGCAGGTTACAAACCCAGGGGTCGTAGCATCGTCTGGAACAAACGGTGGGATTTTCCCCTTTGGAAGTGGGGCCTGAGAGGGGTGGGCAGCTTGCCCTGCTCTTCCTTGCCTGGAGCTGGGGCTGGCAGAGCCCTCAGCACCTCTTGTCACTGTCACTGAGCCCATCAGCAGTGGTAATTAATTAAGAAGCAGCCACGGTGCTGTTTCCCAGAGCCCTGAGCCTGGTGTTTGCCACAGGGATGGATTTCCAAGAGCGAATCCATTCCATTGCTTTGAGGCACAGGATGAAGGCTCCTCCATCCTGCTCCTCCTCACGTGTGCAGCTCTTTGGTCGGGTTGCCACGTTTTCAGTTTCAGGAAGAATTAATTATTTTAGATATTTTATATATTTATAAACAGATAAATATCTAAAATACAGCCCCAGCCTCTTGTCTGCCTGCCCACCACCCTCACCTCTGATGTGAGGAGGGTCAGTGCTCACACCCTGCTTTCCAAACGGAGCCTTTCCCAAACTGCCTTCTCCTCTTCCTTGTTTTTCCAGGGTTTGGCTGCAAGCGAAGCAAGGCTGCAGGGGAACCCTGGGCAAGGGCACCTCTCAGCTGCCGACTGTGGCAGAGGTTTGTGATTGCTCCACTGAGCTGGGAAAGGGAGAGGAGAGAGGGGACGTTTGTCCTGAGGGGACAGCGGGAAACAAAATTCCTTGGTCCCTGGAGTATCCCCGTGTGCTCCTCACCTGCCTCAAAATCCATGAGGGGCTTGTCCTCTTTGCACCGACTCCGTTTAACCCTGGGGAAGTGGTGGCAGGACAACTTCTCTTCACATCCCTGCAGAAAACAGAGAGGGAAAACTGCCAGGGAGCGTGGGGAATGCAGCTATTCCCAGCTTTTGCCGCAGCTGTGCAGTGGCAGGGGTGGCACTCGGTGTGGGCTCATGGAAAGGGTGACAGAGCTGGCCCTGGCCCTGTCCCGCCCTCTCCTCCCTGCCCCACAGCTCAGCCCCAATCCCAAGACTCTTCCACGGGCAGCCTCATTGCTGGTTTTCTCCGTGTTTTCTGGCTTTCCCTGGCAGCACAGGAGTGCCTTTTCCCGGCGGGAGCGCCGGGGGCCACTCCTGGTGCCCGACACGGTTTTGGGTGGCAGCGCTTTGGAGGGCACTGGCAGGAAAGCAGCAGCAATCCCCACCCTGGGCTGGGGTCAGGCCAGGCTTGTTCACGACAACAATTCCTGGGAGGGTGCATTTGTACGTTTTTTATTATTTTTCAGTTTTCCCTTTGCCCCGAGTCCCCCCAGCTCCCCTCAGCTTTGCCGCTGGTGTCAGGACTGAGATGCTCCCGTGGGCTCCGGCCGGAGTTCTGTTCAGTGACTTTATAAATCTTCTATAAAACATCCCCTGCCATTCCTTGATTATTTTCCTATTTCACCCATGCGTGGATTTCAACACAGGCCGGAGCAGGGAGCGCTTTTTTTGGCAAAGCTGGGTTTTAATCAGCTGAAATTTCAGCGGGGAGCCCAATATCAGTGCCCGAGGAGTCAGAGCACTGGTTGTGGATGCAGCATCGCAATTCATTAAACATCAAATAACTTTGCAATTAATTAGGAGGCCAAGGCAGCTCTCGGAGCACCCGGGGTTCGTTTTTGGGGTAGGTTAGAGCAGTGTCTGTGCCTGGAGGCGAATCTGGCTGTCAGTGCTGGAAACCACCCGGCTCCTGTGAATCACCCCGTGCCCCACCCAGCCCCGCAGCTCCGTGGTGTTCCTGCATTTACGGCTCCCAATCCATTGGCAAACTCGTCCTCATCTTTTCCATGGGCTGCTTGGACAACCCAGGCTAAAGCTGAACTCCAGGCATGGCTGGGGAGAGCCCTCCAAGCTGGAGGATGGGGGCAGAGCTGCCTTCCTTCAGCCCTGGGATGCTGGAGGGAAAAGCAGGCTTGGGATAAAAGTAATAATTAAAAAAAAAAAAAAATCCACTTTTGGCTTGAAATAAACTCCCGGTTTAAGTGGTGGAGTTTTCTGGCACCGGGGTTGTAAGCAATACTTTTGTTTGTTTAATCTAAGCACTGGTAGGAAATGTGTAAATAGAGCTGGTCACTTACGGCAGCCTCTGTCAAAATGACAAAATTGAGGGGGTTTTGGCTAAAACAGCCTCTGCCCCACACCACAACCTGTCCCACGCACCAACTCCCCTCACCCACCCTCAGAGCAGAGCGAGACAAATTTGTGGGCACAGCAGGAGCTGCTGAGGATGTTGCACCAGCTCCTGCCCGATACCATCTCTTGAAGAAGCAAAAACAAAAGGTGATAAAGTCGCTCAAAACGGTGCCAGTTTCACTCTGGTGAAGAAAAAAGCAAAATCCCACTCACCTTCCCGTGCTTCCCATGCTCCGGGGGGGTCATAGCCGTGCTAGGGAGCGGGAGCCGCCAGCGTCCTGCTTTTATTTCCCACTGCTTTTCTCAGCAACCCCAGCGGCTCCCGGTTTAACTTCCACATGTTTTCGGAGCGCTGGAATCCCGCCGGCATCTGCAGCCCAGTCCAGTGGCTGCAGAACAGGAAATCCTGTATTTTGTTTCTCTTCTCCGCACAAAACGTGTGCAGTGAATGACGTGAAAGCCGCTGGGAAGGCGATGACGTCGTTTTGTCCCAGTGCCCTGGGATGGAGACCATGGATTTCTGTCCCCTCTGGGCACAGGGGCTGTGGGAGGGGATGGTGCTCTTCCCTCCAGCGGCTCCTGCTCCTCTCCACGGTCACTTTGCCTGGGAAAAGCTGGAAAATCCAGGAGCAGCAACCTCCCAATAAGGGCTCGCTGAAGGCAGACTGAGCACTCTGCCAGTGCAAGTTACTGGAAAGGAGTAATTTTCCTTCATTTTCTTGGGAGCTTGGTTAGCCTCAGACTATCAAGGCTGCAGGCTGAAGCTCAAGGGTTTGGAATTTATTCCTGAAATAATAGGCTGCTTTAAGGTGGAGATTTTCCCAAAATACTGTTGTTTAAAAAACCCATGATGTGCATCATTCCCAATCCTTTTCTTTTTTGCCTCCTTTAATTCCTTTCCTATATGTATGCACATATGTATCCTTTTTAGTTGTTTTACTGCCTGCTAAGCATGACCTTCTTTCTGCATTGCTGAACAAGAGGTGTAACTTCACAGTGTGACTCCTTCTGAGCTGCCTCCTTTCCAGCTGAGCAGTTTTACCTGAGATCCAGGCTCACATCTCACGGCCCAGGGCTTGCACAGATAATTTGGCTGTTGGCAGCTTTCCCTTCCTCTAGGTAATGTAGAAATAGAAATATTCTCACCCTCTTTTTTGTAAATGGTTCTGTGACCCCACACAATTAACAGGAACAGAACTGGGGAAGAGAAATGAGAAAAGGAAGCTGAAATAACCTTTGGTTGTCAGCTCAGGGACTGGGATCAAGAGTGCACCAGGGCTCTGCCACCCACTCAGCTGCCAGGTTAATCTGTGCCAAGAAATCACGGAATCCTGGAATGATCTGGGACCTTAAAGACAATCTATCCCACCCCACTGCCATGGGCAGGGACACCTCCCACTGTCCCAGGTTGCTCCAAGCCCTGTCCAGCCTTGGACATTTCCAGGGATGGGGCAGCCACAGCTTCTCAGGACAACCTGCATCCTTGTGGTTCTTGAATCAGCTGCCAGCTAAGGGATTTGGGAGATGCAAGAACTGTTTGCCATTCCAGGTTTTCTTCCTGTGCATCTATTCCAGCAGCTGGTGCTGAGCCTTGGAAGAAGGAGTCTGTGGAGCATTCACAGACCCCAGAAGGGAGGCTGGCACCGGGCCCTGCCCCTCTCCAGAGGCCACAGGTTCATCCCAAAGTGAAGTGGCTGTTTTATCAGGATATCCTGCCCGGCACATCCTACTTCTGTGTCTGCAGCAGCGTATCCAGCCAGCTCCAAGCTCTATTTTTAGGTGTTTGTTTCCAGCTGGAAGGCTGGGGAAGGAGGGATCAGTGGATGTCAGACCATAGCAAGGGGTTTGTAGCGATGTCGAGCCCTTCCTCTGCTCCTTGGCTTTTTGGAGAACCTTTCCAGAAGATCATGACATTCCTGGCCATGGAAAGCTGAGGGATTGACAAACCTCAAGCCTCGTCTCTCAACACGCACAGATCAACCTCTCCATTCTTCTTCCAACTTGTGCCTGTTTTTGTTTAGCATTTCTGCTTTTCTGCCTCATCACCAGCTCTAACGAGCCTTTCACACTTGGCACCGTTCTACTTTCAAAGGCAGAAGGCACAAAGGAACTCTGAAATAACTTTTTTAATAACTGCGAGACTTTATCTAAGGCCTCCAGATAAAGGGCTCTTCTCCTGCAGCCTGGCATCCTGTGGGCAGGAGGCCAAATGCAGACGATCAGCATCTCTCAAACGCTCAGCATTGCGAATATCTGACAGGATGCACCTGAAGGATGTATGAAAAGCAGGGGGAGGAGGAGGGTTTGTTCACACAAAGCAGCTTCACCCTTGTGCAGGGAGCTGAGCAGGGCTGGGTGAGTCCCTGGCCCATTGTCCCTCTCCCTGCCACGCAGGGACAGCACCTTGGGAGGCTCTGATTTATTTTACAGCAAATAATTGTCAATCACTCCCTTACTTTTTGGGCTAAGCCCTTGTCTAATCCACAAACCCAGCATTTTTGGTTAAAACATGAAGGTCATCCCCAAAATCTTTTAAGAGCCGTGAAGTGGTTTCATATTTCTGAACTGGTTGTTGAGTTATCCTGCATTTAGAGCACATTTTGTTTTTTCTCTGGGCAGAGAGCTGGTGATTGCACCGAAGCGAAGCAAACAGAGCTGAGGTACTGCAAGATCCTGCAGCTCAGAGCCTGAAGCTGCAGAAAAGCTTTAAATCCCTCAGGAGTTCTTTCTAAATATGTTTGTTCTCGTGCACGAGAGGGCCCTTTCAAGCAGGAGAGGAGACGCCACAGCTCTGAGACTGCCTAAGGTGGGGTGGCACTGCAGGGAAACACATTTTCTTTTGCTAACAGGTGGGTGGTTCGTGTTCTAGAGGAAAAGAACCTGTGTTTGCCCTGGGCTGTGCCACGGGGACAGGCCCTGTGTCAGTGCTTGGACACCTCAGCACGTCTCCATCCTGAGCAGTTCCCTTCAGGGTGAGATGCTCCAGCCCCAGGAGCCCTTCAGATGCATCCCTCACATTCCTGTACCCAACCCCTTAATTTGGTTAAATTCTGCTTTTCTGTGGCATTTCTGTTGAAACATCTTCTTTGTGTCTGCCCAGGAAGGATGAAACCCTTTTATACTGGTGAGTCTGAGCAGCAGGACCAGCACAAGAGATAATCCAGGAGCAACACCACGAAATGATATTTCCTCTTGTCAAAATAACAAACATGTTTTTTGGTCACAGGAAATGGGGTGAATTACAGGAACCTGAGCCAGGCACGTTGTGCCTCTGACTGTGTGAGGGAAAGCGGCTCCTGCAGCCCACTCCTGGGTCAGATCCAGCACCAGGAAGGCACCTGGAATCCTCTCCTCATCACTGGAATGTTGGGTTTCTCTTGAGACACACACTGAGGGTTTGGAAGGCTTGAACTAAAGGCTTTGGATGTCACAAATGGGTTTGTGGAGGCCAAACTGATCACCTTGGACTTTCAGAAAACTGCAAGTGTCACTTGATTTCTCTCTGCTCTGGGTTGTTGCTCTCTAGGCTGGCCCATCCTCCTTTCTGTGGTGGCTTAACCCCATCTGGCAGCTGAACCCACAGAGCTGGTTTAGTTCTATCCCAGCCGAAACCAGGGCACCTTCCCACAGCCCAGGAGAGCCCTTCAGACAGAGCTGTGTGGTCCCCTGCACACCACAGCACCGACAGTGTTGAGTGTCTGGCTTTTCCTCACAGGCTGGGGCTGCAGCATGGAAAAGGACCATTTTCGGGAGCCTGAAGGAGTTCAGAGGGTGAGGGTAAGGCAGGAAAATGTGGGGAGCTCTGAGGTGCTCGGGGATGCCAGGATGGTGATGGAGAAAGTTATCCCCGATGGAGCCACCAAATCCACGTTAAGGTTGTGGGTGGGAGAGCCACCATCACTCTTGGACACTCAGCACTCTTGGACACTGTGTGGGACACTTTTGCCTTCACAAAGTACTTCTAAATCTACTGTAAGTGTACTAGATTAAAAAATTAACTAAATAACCACGAGTCAGAGTGAAAACCTTTCTGTGGAGAAGCAACAAATCTGTTTCAGAATAATAAAAGTTGACTCCATCGCTTGAACTCTGATCTAAGGAGGAGCTGATCCCAGGCAGTTTTCCAGGTACAAGTGATAACTACAGAACTCAGCTGATGTTTGCAAAACAGCTTTTATTTTTTAAGCATCAGTTCTTGGGAAGAAAAAACCACAGAATGAGCTACAGAGTTCCTGTAAGTGCCCTCGCCTTGTTTGCACCTGATCAAGGGAGAAGGGTACGAGAATGAGGGGACAGGAAACTGCTCCCAGTCACGTGGAGGCTGAGCAAGGCCTCTCAAAATCCTCAAAACAAGCTCTGAAACTCAAGTCTCCTTCACTGACAACGTTGTAGAGTGTAGCTTATGAGAAACTGCTGAACTGGCAACAACTTAATGATGGGCACTTGACTCTGTGAGCATCAACCCCTTTGGAAAGGGATTCCTCGCAGCGTGTAAAGGTTGGTGGGTCTCACTGGCATCACAGAGTGCCAGTTCCATCATGGAAAACATCTGCAGTGCAGAATCCAGTTCATCCTCTCAACCCAAAATCATCTTCTCACACAGGGGAGAGGTATGAGATCTCATTGTGTTAAACCAGTGTCGCTGCTTTTAGAGGAACTCCAGTGAAATGCTTGTTTAAACCTCGGTTCTCTGCTTTTCCCCGTTTGTTTTGTAAATCAGAGGAGTGGGAAAACCTAAAATACAGAAAATATTTGGCTGAGTTACGTTTTAACTCAGTGGAATTGGGTGGTTAGATCTAAATTACACTTAGCAAGGGTTTCTGGTATTTCTGCTGCTTTTGTAGCAACTGTTGCAAGGTTGGACAAATTGTCCAAACTTTCTTTTGAAAATAGATTTCCAAAGGCAGTAAATTGGTGTCTGTGTTCAGCCAAATCAATCCCCAGGTATCAGGAGGTTCCCTGGAAGTGACAGTGTGGATTTGGATTTGGCTGAAGAGCTGTCATTAATTTCAAATAAGGGATAAATGAATCCTTTCTTGTTGCTGCTTTGCATAGCTACCAAAAAATATAAACATTAGGATCACGATAGGACCTGGTGGGAAAAAATCACATTAATTTATGAACTTAACCCCTGCTGTCTTTGTAAAATCACCTTGGCAAGGACTCCTCTCTTTTTTTGAAAGATGCATGAACTGAACGGGTTGAGCTGAGCTTTTTCGGGATAAATTCATCTCAGGTACCTCTGGACCATGCACAGAGAAGAGTGAGGACCATCAGCTCCACCTGCATCACCCCCAGGACCACCGTGGTCCTGCCCCAAGGGGTTCAAAGGCAGAGGCCACCTGCCCATGTGCCCCTTGCCAGCTTGGAGGGGAAGAAAGTCACCTGGAGCAAGGGAAGGTGCCGCTCTCTGGACGCTTGAGGAGAATTTGTCTTGCAGAAGGTCTTGCAGAGCTGCAGGTGAGAGTTCTGGGATGTGTCAGCAATTAGGGAGCAAGCAGAGCCGGGTGAGGAGGGAAAGAGGAGCAGAGCAGGAGGATGAGTGTGGGAAGGAGGAGCAGAAGTCGCTGGGGGCTGGTGGGATGCCCTAAATCCAGGAGCTGCACACCTGCACCTGTCCACAGCCCCCACAGCACAGACCACGGTGTCCTTTCACTAATACTGGCCATTTTTAGGTTCTTGCGTGGTTTTCACAGAGAAGATCCTTCAGCAGATGTCAGTGTGTGGATGTGGGATTGTCTCTGGCTTGATCATAGAGCTGTGGAGCTGGGAAGATGGAAGCAAAGCCCAGAGACTTTTCCAGCATTTCCTAGCAAAAGTTTTGTCACTCCCTCCTGTATTTTCTCATCCAGTGAGGTCAAGTGTGGGTGGCACAGCGAGGGGACAGTCACACCAGTTGGGTCACTCACCAGAGTCCAACACACCTGTCTTAGGTGGAGTTTTATCTTCTATACATTGAAAAACTTCCACAAAACTCCCCTGAATAAACTTGCAGGATCTCCTACAGCAGAGTTGGTACTTGAGTATCCCAGAACAGTCTTAGATTTGATATGAAATATCTCAGGTTTGGTTGAGATGGCTTTCTTGTCATTCCCTGATCGACGAGGCGCTCTCCTTGCTCATGAGCCGGCTCCGGATGGCCATGCTGCTGTGCCTGGAAATCTGGTCCTGGAACTCGGAAGTCATGAAGAAGTAGATGATGGGATCCAGGCAGCAGTCGAGGCTGGCGAGGCTCAGGCAGAAGGGCTGGGTGTAGAGCGTGACGGCGCTCAGGAAGCAGTCGGTGATGACGTTCTCCTTCACCAACATGTAGAAGAAAAAGTTGATGTGGTAGGGAGCAAAGCACACACAGAACACAACAGCACACATGGACACCATCCTGAGAGCCTTCTGCCTCTCCATGCTGTTCTCCTGCGGGATATGGAAGCCCCGGATGGAGTCCCTTGTTTTCCAAGTGCAGAACAAAATGATGACGAGCGGGCCCACGAAGCCCAGGAGCTCGGCGGTGCCGGTCATCAGCACCGTGGTCACCTGGCTTTTGAGCTGCGTCACCTGCAGGTCAGCAAAGCAGGTGTTGTTGGTGGAGTTGGACATCCTCATGATGGGGAAGGGCAGGCAGGCAGCCCCCACGAAGAGCCAGACCAGGGCACTGATGGCCACGTCGTAGCGGCGCTTCCAGTCCTTGGCCTTGAAGGGCTGGTACAGGAAGAAGTAGCGCTGGATGCTGATGCAGGTGAGGAAGCAGATGCTGGCGTACATGTTGAGGTACTTCAGGTAGAAGCAGAGCAAGCACAGGACGTTCCCAAAGGGCCAGCTGTGGTTGATGTAGTAGTAGGTCCGCAGGGGCAGCGAGAGGACGTGGGCCAGGTCGGCCACGGCCAGGTTGATCATGAAGATGACGGCCTTGCTCTTCCTGCTGATGAAGCGGCACAGGACCCACAGGGCAGCGCTGTTGGCCAGGAGCCCCGGGATGAAGATGAGGGTGTAGGTGGTGGCGTAGAGGGTGGACTTGAAGGTGATGTTGTAGGTGGAGCAGCTCTGGTTGCTCTGGGTCATGACTGGGTTGCTGGAGGTGTCTGTGGTGGTGTAGGGCAGGTGGGGCATTCCTGAGGAGAGAAAAACAGGCTGTGAAGGCAAGGAGTTGTGGGTGCTCACGTTTGCAGTTCCTATTTGGCTGTTCAGCACAAAATCGAGCTTTGGGAATGTTGTCTGCATGGAACCTGCTGGTGTCATGTCCAGAGCTGCCCTGTCACTGTTCCCACAGAGGCTGGAGACCATTCCTGGTGTGCCAGTGCCATGAGCACGGGGAAGCTGTGCCAAACTGATCCTGGAACAGCAGGAGAAGCTGCCTGTCCTTTGGTCATCTCCTCAGGTCACCCGTGCTTTGATCTCTGGGCAGCAGGAGGGGAATACACGGAAGAAAGGTGGGACATATCCCAGCCTCCATCACAGTCGTGTCCCAGCCATCAGAATGTGGGTGCCAACCACAGAATCCTGGAATAGTTTGGGTTGGGAGGGACCTTAAAGCTCACCCAGTGCCACGCCCTGCCATGGGCAGGGACACCTCCCACTATCCCAGGTTGCTCCAAGCCCCGTCCAACCTGGCCTTGGACACTTCCAGGGGCATGCTGGGCTGTGTTGGGCATTACATGGGTGACAGCTCTCCTGACCCCCTCGGAGGAGCTCAGGGACCCACCTTCTCCAGCATTATGGGCACAGACCATGGAAAAGAGTAGCAGGGAGTGGGCTTGGAAAATGTGACTGTTGTAAACCCAGCCAGTGCTGCTGAGGTGTGCTGCTCATGTACTGAAGCTGATGGAACACCCAGAGACCCGGTCACACCACCAACTTCTCTTTCTCATCACCACAGCAGCCTCAGTCTGACAATTTTTTCCAGACAATTTTCTTTTTTAGCTACGGCCAAATTCTGCCTCTCTGCCGGCAGTGAAATGCCACGTGTTGAACTGTTGGGCCACCATTCTCTTGGCAGCTTTTGTAACTGGGACCAGTAAGTTTTGTAACTTGTCCTCAGCAAAGCAACAGAGGCAGAAGGAGCTGGGGTTTATTAGGGGTTTCCTCCCAGGGTTATAATTCTCATCACAGTGATTCCCTCCTGTGCTGAATATAACGGTTAAAACTGAAAATCAGCTTCATGTGGCACTGCAGACACTGATTCACTCCTCTGACTCATTTCCTGCAAGGGGCACTTGCCAAAAAAACTGTCTCTGTAGGTAGATATTAGTAACTCCTACCCTGTTACTGAAGTTTTTTCCTTCATGTTACCAAAAGAGCCGAGTTTAGAGCTCTCAGTGACACAGAACACAAATAGCTGCTTTTTCAGCTTCACAGTTGTGGTGCTTGGATCTGGCAGCTCATCCAGACACTGGTCCAGGCTGCCACGGGAGGGTTGGGATCCAGCCCCCAAAATGCCCAGAGGTGGCAAAATCCCACATGGGACATGAGGAACAGGGCCACGTCACTCTGCTCCTGCAGGCTCCTGAAACAGATCCTTGCTTTTCTTTTTCAGCTTCTCTTTCACGTTCTCGCAGCCTTCAGAAAGCAAGGCCTGCGTGTTTACCTCAGCTGGGCTTCACCCTCAGCTGCTCCGAGCATCAGGGAAGTGCTGCCCTTGGGAACCTCTGGCTCATCCCCTTCCCTCACCGAGGTGCCCAAGTTGTGTCCCTCCAGTTCCCTGCCAGCCACCCTCAGCACACACAGCTCTGGGACAAATGCTCTGCTCCCTGTTCCCCAGCAGCCCCAGCCCGGGACACCACAGCCCCACTCCTGCCACGAGGCCAAAACACGCCCAGGAGCAGGGAAGAGGCTCAAATGGTGCTGGAAACACTGGAAAATGAGGGTTCTGGCTCAGGGATTTATCTCCACGGGTCTGAGAAGCAGCACTGGAGGCCTCCTGCTCTCCATCCTGGAGTTCCCAGAACACTGGGAGTGAACAGGAGATGGAGCTGAGCCCCCTGTCCCTTCCCTCAGAGTGGTAGATGTGGGTTACATCCCTTTCCCGGGAGAGCTGTGGATTTCTGGTGCTCAGGATGTTTCGTCCCTTTCCATGTGTTTCCTGCAGCTCCAGCTGGCCATGGCCTCCTGCTGCCCTTGACTCTGGTAAGAGCTCTGCCCACTGCACCTTCTGTCCCCTCAGGCCACCTCTCCCTTTGCCAAGAAGCCATCAAAGAGCCATTTTCCAAGTCCCTGGCTGCCTGGTTTTCCTTGGATATCAAGGCTGGACTGCCTGCCCGGTGCTCCTCCAGACACAACGGCTCGGTGGCCATTAAACCCACACAGGATTAGGTACATTTGCAAATGCTGTATTTTAAGAACATCATCATATTTAAATACTGGCCAGTGGGTGCTGGTTCTTCAGTCCAATGAGTCCAATTTGCTTATCAAGGTCCTTAGACACGGTTAGGCCTTTTTTAGGCTCTTCCAGCCCAGAATATTCTGTGACTGTGATTTAGGTCTGGTGTGACCCTGAGGACCAGTGACTGGGGTGATGGGGTGATGGGCTGCTGACTCAAACTGGCCTCTGAAAGGAGCTTTTAGGGCAAACTGGCGAGCCCAGGATGTGTCTCAGTGACACGAGGGAGATGCTGAGGGCACACAGAGCTCAGCCTTGGCTCTCTGCTGGAACAAACCCAGCCCAGGCAGGAGCCTGAGGCCTTGGCAGAGCCCAGAGCACGGAGAGCTTCCCCCTCATCCATCACCTTCATCTGCTAATTGTCCACAAGGTGTCAGAGTTAATCCAAATTTCATTTCTTTGCCCTCTTTGTGCTACTTTTCTCACCCCTGAGTGTCGTCTGAGTGGCAGAGGCAGAAGTGAGGATGAGCTTTCATGAGTTCGTGTTGCCATCATTTAGGATGATCCCAAATTGAAAACATCCAGTGTTGCTAAATAACTGATATTAGGGAAAAACATGGTCCCAGGAGTGGGCCTCCTTGCTGGTATCATCTCTGCTGATGATCAGAAAGGTCTTTTCCAACCTAAAAGATTCCAGGATTCTATTTCCAGGTAGAAGAGTCCTGAAAAGCTGCGCTTTGATGGAGCTGTGGCGAACCTTGGGGTCAAGAGGTTGTAAACCCCACCCTGCAGGTGATGTCCCAGCCCCACCACCAGAGCAGAGCTCCCTCAGTGACTGGGAACAGGAGTTGGATGTCCCTGGAGTCAGAAAATCCCTGTCGGCATTCAGGGAACTCGGGGTCTCAAGGGAGGGGACAGAGCAGGGTGAGCTGGCTGGCAGTGCACACAATTAATACATTAAGACAATTAATATATGCACAGGGGTTGTGTCTGATGGCTCATCAGCAGGGCCCTTCCTGAGATTGAATGGTTTCATTATAATGCCATCAAAAGATAATGAGATTAAACCATCTCTTTAAACAAAATGCACCCAGCCATGCACAGGGCACTGCAAAATTCCTGCATTTCTGCCTTTCCTCTCACTTTGGCTCAGGGTGAGGTTTAACCCCACACCATCCCTGTATCTTCCCACCTGTGCACAAAGGCAGACACTGGAGATTCCACTGAGTACCCTAAAATTGTATCTCCAAAGCTGTAAAGAAAACCAAGTCATGCATGGGTGTGCAGCAGAGGCTGCAGAAGGCTGAAAAGCTCCAGTAGATTTTATCAGGGCTGATTTACATCTTGCAGAGAGGCAACTCCCACTGCAATATTGCTTTGAGAATATGAAATTAAAAAAAAAAATTGCTAGCAAATAATCACAGAGATCTAACCACTATTTTTAATATTTTTGTGAGATTCTGTCTCTCTGATGCTGTTGCATCAGAGGATGTAATAAGAAGTGTGCATGTTATTCCTGGATCTTTGGAAACTAAACATGGCATTTCTAGGAAGAAGATGTTCATCTGGATAGGGAGAGAAGCACAGGAATGTCATTCCAGAGTCCTGGATCTGTCTGAGATGCCCATCAGAGACAGGTTAATGGATCTGACTGGGACACAAACGTCTCCATGCTCTGCCCTCAGTGCCCGGCTGTGACAGCAGGGTGAAACCTCTGCACTCAGAGCGGGACATTCTACAGTTAAAGGTACTTTTTTTTGTTTTCTTTCACGGAAAAAGAGCGGATCTGAGGGTTGTCTGAGGTATTTTTGGTTTTGGTGTAAGTCCTCCTGCAGCTCCAGCAGCCGGAGGAGCAGAGACATCAGCAGCCCCTTGGAGCACTGGGTCCCACAGGTGGACTTCCCTCGTGGATGTAATTCCCATGGCTGATGGTGTTGGCACTGGAGCCAAAATCCCAGCACTCCTCCTTGACACCAGAAACCCTGCCCTTGGAAAGGATCCCACTCTCCCTGCACACGTCCTGCTCCGGCCTGCTGAGGGACCCCTCCTGCAGATCCTGACTCACCTTCCGTGAGATTCCCTCTTGATTCCCTTGAAGAAATCTCAGATGCAGGGGCCACCCACCATAAATCCCGTCTGTGACCACCTCCACGTGCTGCTTTGCTGGGCTCCCAGCAGAGCTGAGCTGCTGGTGCAAGGGAATGCAAAACCCGCAGAAAACCTCCTTTCACAAAGTACAGCTCAAAACCTTCAGCCCGTGAAGCCAAGTTTGACACCTTCAGCCTATGAAGTTTAAAAGCTTCAGCCCATGAAGTTAAGTTTTAATCCAGAGCAGTGACTGCAGTTTGAATTAGGAATTAAAACCACCTCAGGATTCTCATTAGCAAAAGCAAGTCCAAGCAATCTTGCTATTTTTGTCATGTTGTGTCCCCTGACTGTTATTAATTTCCTCCTTTTGCTGCTCAGGCACAGAGCTTGGCTGGCACAAAGATGGGCAGCACATGGATTATTTTTTACAGCAGTATAAATCACCACTGGAAAAAGCAGATTTGCAAGTTACCCTTTACTGTCAAGTATGACTTTAAATAAAATAAAATATATTCCCTGAGAAATCAGCCAAGAGATGGAAATTATGCCTGGTAATGACACTGGGGAGCAGTCGGAGCACCGCTAAATGCCCACGCCCGACACTCGTGTTTTCGCAGCCGCTGTTTGAACTCCTCCATGTGTTCACCCAGAGCATCGGCACACGGCGGGCGCGGCTGCAAGGCTCCGAGTGCCACAAATCTCCTCCTGGCCAGAGCCAAGCCCGCAGGAACAGCCCGAGGAGAGGGAGGGTTGTGCAGGAAGCAGCCCGGGCGCGGTTGTGGATGCCGAGCAGAATTTCGGAGCAGCCTTACCTTGGGAGGCAGAGCCGTGCTCAGCGCAGCCGGGCGCTCAGGAGGAAGTGCAGGGTCCCTCCGCACCGCTGTTTACATGAGCGAGGGACCTGGGTGACATCACGAGGAGCCACAAGGTGCTGCCTTGGCTGCGGCGGCGGCTCCCAGCCCTGCGCGCCCCGCCGGGGATGGCTCAGATCCAGCGCTGGGCAGGTGTCCCCAAAAAGGGGGTTTGTGCCTTTGTCCCCGGTGTTTTCTCTCCCGTTCCTCCCCGGGGTTGGCTCGGCACCCACCGGGGAGAAGACCCCGAGTGGGGCTGGGTGCAGGGCACCCCTTCCTCTTTCCCAACTCTTCCTCCTTCCCAACTCTTCCTCCTTCCCAACTCTTCCTCCTCCCCAACTCTTCTTCCTCCCCAACTCTTCCTCCTCTCCCAGCACAGCTCGGAGCTGACCATGGAAGCGCTCCCGAGGTCTCTGCCTGCTCCTGCCTGGCAGCTCAGCTCTGCCGTGCCCTCCTGCCCCCGGGGCTGTGGGCCTGGTGGGTGCCCTGCTCCAGCCCAATCCTCCTGTGGATGAGCTCCGACTTCCCAATGGCTTTTTTTAGCGCTGGCTGAGCCTTGCCTGACATTTCTCCTGGACTAAATAAGTCACCAGCTCGGTTTTCGCTTGTGGAGCTCCCGGCCAGCCATGCCAAAGGGTGGCACTTCTGACACCGCTTCAAGGAACGGGCAGAGATCCAGCCTCACCCTGATCCCAGGGGATAAATATATGGGATATGGCTAGGGCTTCACCCCCCTTGGAGGATCTCATTGTTTGGATTTTCAGGGAAACACCAGGAATCTGAGCTGCTTTGCCTGTCTGGGATCTCCCTGTGGCTCTCAGCACTAGACTGTCCCTGTGCTCTGAGCTAAACTCTGCTCTGCTGTGGTTTAAGGGTGTGAAGTCAAACATCACTTCAGCTCCCACCTGACCTGGGGACAATGTAGGTGTTGATGTCTGACTGTTCTGAAACCTCAAAACCCCCAAAGTGATGCCTCTCGTTCAGATAATTCCACATGAGCACCCCCTGAACTGCAGTGCTTTGCTTTCCAGATGGCCTCGTTTCCATGAGTTGTCAAACGAGGTTGGTGGAAGTTGGGAGCTTGCCAGGAGTTTATTTTAAAATTATTTATATGGACCTTGTGAAAAGCACTAGTGAGGGTTTGGCTGGGGCTGCAGTGTTTATCAGCACATCCTGTTTAGCTGATTTGTTTTCCTCAGCAATGGAAACATATTTGCTGGAATTTAGCCAGTCACAAAATCATCTGTGACATAAAATCACTGCACTCTGCATCCCGGCAAGCTGAGAATTTGGGAACAGCAGTTCCCTGACCTACCCCACCAGCATCCATGGAAAACAAACATTCATAGGATCATGGAATGATGCAATGGTTTGGGTTGGGAGTTTAAAGCTCATCTTGTTGCACCCCCTGCCATGGGCCGGGACACCTCCCACTATCCCAGGGTGCTCCAAGCCCCGTCCAAGCTGGCCTTGGACACTTCCAGGGATCCAGGGGCAGCCACAGCTGCTCTGGGAAATCCATTCCAGGGCCTCCCCCCCATCATTACCAGCCGTGTTCATTGGTGTTTTTTATCGGTTATCCTGCAGGCAAGGCTGAGGAAGTGACTTCTTCTGCTGATAAACCAGAAGTGAGTGGAGATTTTGCAGACGGTTTTGCTGGGCACGGATGTAATTTCCCTGTGGAGCTCTCTGCCCACATTACGAAGGTGAAACTTCCATTTGTGCAGCATAAGACTCTTCCTCCTCTTGGCTATGGCTTCCCAGAAATATTTATTACCATCATTACCTGCATTAAAGCAGAGCTGGGCTCCTGCGAGGCCACCTGGACGCCGGTGCCATCATCACGTGCTGGATAATTGAGCAATACCACGGTTTTAACTCAAAAAAATAGTTCCACGTTTGCCTCTTTGCTCTTAAGGAGCTGGGTTTGATGTGCAAGGATTCCACATAAGAAGAAGTTTCCATGCCTTTTTCATGCTTCTGTTTCCTTTCCGAGTTCTTTCCCAAAATCCAAAATTCAGTTGCTGCTCTGTGGCTTTTTGTGGTTTAGTTGATAGAATATTGGTAATAGTTTTTTTAAAATGTTTTCCACATCTGCAAGGGGAGAAATCAAATAGGGGAAAAACTCTCCTATAAAAGAAATTACAGCCTTTTAGTAGCAACCAGAGGAAAAGCAGTTGAATGTCTAAATTATTATTTACATGTGTATGTAATTTATTAAAATGTATTCGTATATATAAAATATTAATAATAGTACATCATTGTTAACATTTGTGTGGAATCACAGGATGGTTTGGGTGGGAAGGGACCTTAAAGCGCATCCCATTCCACCCCTGCCATGGGCAGGGACACCTCCCACTGTCCCAGGCTGCTCCAAGCCCCATCCAACCTGGCCTTGGACATTTCCAGGGATGTGGCATCCAATAAATAATAATAATATTGGATGGTGCATCCTATAAATAACAGAAAGACTTAAATTTCATGTCCAATTTCTTTTGCTGTCAACTGAAGCCTTTGAAGCGTGGAAAAGCAGATATTCAACAAAAGATAATACCAAGAAATGTATCCAAGTTTGGTCAAAAGTTGTACTCTGACAAGGGGAAAATAAATATTTGTATCCTGATTCTGTGATTCTTCTTATGGAGAATTGAAAGGCTTTATTTAAAGATGTACCAGGACTTAGAAAGTGAAAAGTATCAATGGAAATTAAATTACATAATTGTGTTGTTTATTCTACATAAATCAGATAACAAAAAGAGGAACAGAGAATGGCAAACATTTCAAAATTCTGCCCTTTTATTTCTGTTTTTGGGCCTCGAGCTGATAATCATTTTTCCCCTTGCAACAAAAAGAAGCAGGAGGCACATGGAAAACTCAGAAATGGGTTTTACTGTGAGAAACAACTTCTAATTACTGAAATGTCATTGCTCTGTGGTGACTCTGCTGTTACAGAGCTACAGTTGCAGCACGTCGTTAAATCAGGTCGTTAATGATTTCGTCTGCCCCCAGTACAGACACACACGTTACTCCTGTCCAAAAGAGAGGCTGATTCTGTTCCAAATAAATGGATTTTTAATTCAAAACAGGAGCTTTTCCTAGCAGAGCTGCATGGTAGCTGTGTCTCACCCCTCCCTGCATCCCACGACAGTCATTCCTTTCCCTGTGCTCTTGGAATTGTGGATAAATAACGAGCTGGAAACGTTCACTCCGAGTGTTCCTGCAGTAACAAAATTACTCCTCCCTGACAACAGAAAGAGAAAGGAAATCTTGGAATGCCCTCAAATCTGGGTGCTCAAACCCTTGGAAACTTGCTCCAGTTTTTATTCCGAGCAGCTGAGCACCTTGACTCTCTGGAGCTGGATAAAATCCGAGGAGCTTTTCCCCTGGGAGATCTGGGGTTTGCCAGCGCCGGCCGCGAGGATTTGCCCGTCGGAACCATTGCTCTTTGTCAGAGTTATTTACTTCCTAACTTCTGCTTTTTAGCAGGAACGAAAAAGGAGCAGATGTGTCTTCCCCTCAAACCAACCAGAGCCTCTGAGAAGTATTTTCCATGTAGCTGGCGCTAAAAATAATCGTTGGTTTTCTTTGCTGAAACTTCTTCTTCATCCTTTGCTGCTCAGAATCCCTTGACAGACAGATCCCAGCAGCCTTTTTGGAGGGGATAAATGAAAATTTTGAGGGAGAGGGACCTGGGGAGGAAAATGAAGTCTTATTTTTGTCTGTGGTGATTTTAATCTCTTTGCAGACGTTTTCTTCTCGAGGGGGTCTTGATAGGGGTGAGTTCCCCTGGAGCAGCAGCTAAAAGCTGAGAAATGAAATTCCTACTTCTCACCTGCACTGGGAATTGGATGTGTTATGTTCCTTCTGGAGCTGTATCTAAAGCCATTGCTCAGTGCCCAGCAGTTTTCCTGGAGGAGAATCCCTGGTGAACCTGGTGAGATCCAACTAGACGTGAAGGTTATAATTTGGTGATTTAGAGCTCCCCACAAAAGGATCTTCCAGTGGCAGAACATCAGACTCAGGGAATTCAGCCTAGAACAATCCCCTGGAATTCTGTCAACTCTCACCCACTGGTGAATCACCCTCGTGTAGTGGCAGGACGAGTGTAGGAGTGGTGGTGTGAACCTGGACACAACCCAGTCCATCCTGGGATCCCATGATCCAAAAGCCAACGTCCCAAATATCACCCATGGTGCTGCTGCAGCCTCCCCGTGCAGGCTGCAAAGGTGAGGGCTGAGAATTGTCATGAGAACTGGAACGCAAAAAGCAATGAACTCCACGGGGATCTCCCGAGCCTGGAAAACACCCAACGAATGTGATCAACCCCAGTCATGTTCTTCATCACATTTTCTTCATGAGGCTCCACTTCCCCTTTCGCTTCATCTGGGGAGAGCAGCAACAACTCCAGCAAAGAGAGAATTTGATTGCATTTAAAAATTAGGAGACTTTTAGATATCGGGAAAGAATCCTTCCCTGTGTGAGGGTGGGGAGGCCCTGGCACAGGGTGCCCAGAGAAGCTGTGGCTGCCCCTGGATCCCTGGAAGTGTCCAAGGCCAGGTTTGGGTTGGAAGGGACTTAAAGCTCATCTCATTCCAACCTAACAGGTGTCCACCTAGACCAGGTTCCCAAACCCCTGTCCAAGCTGGCCTTGGGACCAGCCAGGTGTTGGACACACAGGGTGTGTCACAAGCACGAACACTGGGCTAGGCCTGGGCCTGGGATCAAGAAATAAACCTGGTCAGAGGGAAAATGAATTCAACACCAAGAGATCAACTGCAGCAGTTGGGTTGTTGTGTTTCAGGTCTACTCTGGGTGCTCCTGGCTGGGGAAGGACTCCAGGGAAAATGATTTATGGGAGAAAACAGCCTCATGAAATGATCATTTCAGTAAGGTCCGAAACACTGGCAGCACCTCCAAATCACAACATCCACAGCACAGATTTCACTGGCGATTGGAACAATGAGAAGACACGAGAGGGTTCTGCTCTACCTCTGCTTCCCACGATTCTAAACAAGCAGGACAAAGTTTTGGGAGCTGGTTGAATTTCCCTGCCCAGCAGAGGTGCAGTGATGTGTACAGGTGTTGAGGGAACAGCTCCATCTCAGCTGTTCCTGAGAAACATGAGCTCAGCATAATCTGCTTGGGGTTTTTTTGGTTATAAAGATCTTTTATCAGCTCTCAGTCCTGCTCTGAGTGCTTGGACTCTGCTCAAGCTGCACCCCACAGTCACAAACACCAACTTTTTGCCTTCCAGAGCTACAGCTGAAGCCCTTCAGCCCAGCAAGCTCCCAGCAAGAGGCACAGGAGAGCTGGAAGGAGCTGTGGCATCCCACAGGAAGGTGGATTTTTCTCCTGGAGCTGGTGGGAGAGAGCAGAGCAGGAGCCAGCAGGTCCTGGAGCCTGTTTCCCATCCTGGAGAGCGCTGTCCTGTGCTCACATCCCACGAGGACCTTAAATCCAGCTGGACGGGATGAGTAAGTCTTTACTCTTACAGGAGTTCCTTTGGATAGAGGAGGCAGGATTTCCTTGGCAGCCAAAATTCACTGGCCCTGCTGATTTTTCTCCCCCTTTTGATGCTTGCTCCAGTATCTCTGTCTTTAGGTTCTCTCCTTGTTTCTATTTTCTCTTCCACATTTGTCTTTCGCTCCTCAGTCCCTGGTTTGCTCTGTCACCTGGGGAGGAAATGCAGCACAATCCTACCTAAGTTATGTTTGCAGCATTCCAGGCTTGCCAGGCTTTGGGCAGAAAGAATCCTTCAGATTTTGGGATGAAATAACCATTAAGCTACACCCTCTTATTTTTTTCTCATTGTCTCCCTTTTTAATTTCATTTTCTCTCCATAATGTGGGTTATATCAAACTACCAATTCCTTGGATTGTATTTCTGAAGGGGAGGTATCTCCCCTTCCTGGAGAAAACAAATATCCCACCAACTTCGAACGGATTTTAATTAGATTGGAACTTTCAGATCTTGCTGCTTTTAAATGAAAACCTTTGAGAATCCATTTGGGAGACAGAGAAGAGGATTTGGGATTGGGATAACTCCTCCACCTTTAACACCTGCTGAGAAAATGGAGCACAGGGAAGGGTCCACATGGAAGTGAAAGAGAAAAACAGTTCAGAATTGGATTATCAAAGAGGCTAATTTTAGACTAAAAGCAAAGTTCCTTATTTCCCTTCCTCCCTGAAATCAGTGGAAGAATCCACAGCAGTCCTTCGATTATCCCCGATTAAATCAGGCCACAGCTAATCCCAGTTTGCACTGGGAAATGATAATTGTCTGTGAATTAGAACTGGACTTCACACTTTCTCATTTCAGGCTGCGTTATTGGGGTTTGGGCTTTTCTGTTTGGGTCTGGTTTGTGTTTTTTGCTTGCTGATTTTACATGAAGCACCTTGGGGTTGAGTTTTTTTCTGCTTTCTCTTCGTAAGCAGAACCCAGGTGTTTCCCAGACCCGTCAGTAATTCTCAGGTTCCTCTTCCACGCCGATATCAGCCCCATCTCTCCCTTTCCCAGGACGTCTCATCATTTTTGTGTCTAGATAAAAAGCTTTTGTAGCCCTTGCGTGACAAAACGTCTTGTCTGGAAGAGCTGCAGCTCATAAATTCACAACGCAATCATTTTATTCTGAGAATTCTTGTGCAGTTGGAGCGGAAAAAAAAAAAAAGAAACCTCTGGTTTGTGGTTGAGACATCAGTGATGTGAAAGTTTTGCTCAGTCGTATAACGGTGTCAAGATGCAAAGATCAGCCCTGGTAATTCCTTTTTTCTTCCTTTCTTTCAAGCTGTGAGGAGAACTGAGGTCTGGAGGAAAAGGAGAACTGATGTCTGGAGGAAAAGGAGAACTGACGTCTGGAAGAAGCACTGGGCAGTGGCTGGATCAGGGATTTCAAATTAGCCTCATTAACATGCATTAATTAGATTTCTGCGGAGCAAGAGACATCAGGCTTCAGGAAGACAATATCCTGCCTTTTGTCAGAGGCCTCACAGATGCTCCGGAGGAGGGGAAGCTGTGCCCTGCCCAGCGAGGGCAGCTCCCGGGGCAGGAGGGACATTCCAGGGGGGCACGTGAGGCTGGGCAGCTTCCCCAGCTGGGGCTGCTCAGACAGACAGAAGTGCTGGAAGGTGCTGCCATGGGACAGGGGTAGGAAAGGGGAAGGGATGATCATGTCCTAATCATGTCCCGAGCACTCCTGGGCTGGCGGGAGGAGGGAGGGACCCGGTGTCGCCACGGCCCCTGAGCAGTGACAGACACAGGGTGAGGGTCAGGTGTAGTCAGGCTGAATCTGCAGGCAGGAAATGTTCATTATTTGCTGTCAATATGGGCGTGTTTTCCTACCAAAACCAATTCTAAGAATGCCAAGTCCCTTGCCCAGCCTCAGCCTGGGAGCATCCTTGCTGATGGAAAGCTGGTCCCCAGGGAAGCCAGCAAAGGATGTCCCCATGGAGGTCACCAAGGACAGCTTGAAGGGGAAATGCTTTTTTCTAAGGATGAGGGTAACCTTGGGCAAAAGTCTGCTGAGACTGGCACAGGGGCCTGCCCGAATTCACTGGGGTTTCCCATTCCTCCAGGAAATGCTCCCTTTGGGGAGGCAAGGTGGGAAGTGCCCGTCCTTTTGCATAAATTTGGCCTTTCCTGCCCACTGCTTGCCCTGCTGTGTTTGCCTGGAGCGTGACTGCCCCGACCAGAACCCAACCCAACCCTGGCGTGCTGGACAATCCCATGGGACACAGCCCCCCTGTTCCCCGTGCTGCAGCTGCTGCAGAACCCCTCCCTCAGGCTCGGCCCCGAGCAGGGCTGCAGGAGCAGGCAGAGCCTGGGCTGTGGGGACATTTCTGCAGCTCTGTGGGCAGGCTCCGAGCCTGGTCTGGTTTCGTGCAGCTGTGGCTAAACTGTTCTTGGGCTCCCCAGGCCGCAGGTCTGGAGGCCACTGAGCTGTGAGATGAGTGTTTGCGTGTTTAGATAACGACCCTGATTAATTATTGGAGCGCCTCGTGGCCGTTCCTGCGCTCAGCCCACGGGAGAGGAGTGGGGTGAGCTCTGTTTCGCAGAGAGGACTAAGAAACAGCAAGTGCTAAAATATTTCTTAATTCTCCTTCTGATTTCTCGTGTTGGTCCTGGTCCCTTTGTCCCCAGCCCCTCGTGGCACTGCTTTTTCAGCTCTGCCTTTGGAGCTGCCTGTCCTGATGAGGGATCTCCCTGTGCAGAGGCTCAGTCACATCCCTGCATCCCATGAGTGGGTGCACCATGAGGCCAGGCCACAGCTCCCAAAAACATCCTCGTGGATTTTCGGGTCTTTAGCCTTCCTAAAGACCACAGCAGTCCCAAATCCCTCCCTCTGAAAGGGCAGCTGGTTCTCAGTGCTTTCCCTGTTCCATCTAGGGAGGGAGGCAGGGATGCATCCTGAGAGCTCTCCCTATTTCTGTGCTTCCAACCTAAACCTCAGTCCTGGGACTGGCTTCCGGGTTGTTCCACCCTCTGCTTCCTTCCTGGTGTGGCACTTTGTCCAGATCTTTTTGTGAACACTCCTGGAAAAGACTCTGGAAGGGGCACCGTGGGCAAACGCGGGTGGGTGTGGAGATACCACAGCCCTCTGGGTCTACTGGCGGAGGAATGACTTGCTCCAAGAATTCCTGGAGGATTTTGGGAGCTGCTCGGAGCCCAGAGGTGGCCGAGGGGCAGTGGGTCAGCCGGCTGGACCACGGACACCCTGCACCAGCACAGAAACCTCCGAGCTGCTTCCCAAGCCCTTTGTGCCCTGGCTCTTGGCTCCCACCTCTGCCAAAGCCGTGGGAATTCTCCTTCCTGCAGCCTCCTCTGCTTCCCCAGGTTCTCCTGTGGGCAGGGCCGGGATGTGCGGGGGGATGCAGAGCAGGAGGATGGGAGGTGAATCCCAATCCCTGCCACATCCTGCCCAGTGCTTGGAGGAGCCCAGCAGGGATCCGCTGGGGAAAAAGGATCAGTCCTGGATCCGTGAGAGCACATTCCCGGCCTGCGATCAGCAGGAAAGAAGTGAGGAGAGGAAAGAGGCCTCAGCTGTGGAGGCAGGGCATTGGTTTGCTGGGAAAGGCAGGAGGATTTCTGGGGGGCTGCTCAAAGGAATTTTGCGTGGGAGTGACTCAGGGTTTTCTTGTGGAAAAGTCTGGAAGCTCCAGAGCTCCCCAGAGCCCAATCTCTCCACAGGGATATTTGGCAGCTGTTACACCTCGACATTTGCAACCTCCACACCCCATAATGGCCCTGAGCAGCCTCACCTGGGCTCCCCACACCTGCCCGCGGTTCTATTTAAGCTCAGCCTGGAGCCCTCCCCCCTTTCTCACCTCGGGCACACTCAGCTCTGAGCCTGCCTCCAGCGCTGACCTCCCAGTGCAGGTAATTTCCCTCTGGGATGAGCCCTTGGATGCACATTTTAATTTGTTTCCAGCCTGGGTTTTGACCCTGGCCCTGGGTGGGAGGTTTTGGGGGCTTGTTGGAGCCTTGCCTCCAATCCTGGCTCTGTTTCCTTCCATTCCTGTCTGGAATGTGTGGATGGACCTTGGACTGTGCCTGTCCTGGCTGGGATTGGGGATGGGATGAGCTGCCTGCCCTGGGGGAATGCACCCAGCAGGTCAGAGCATTCCCTGTGCTGGGATCACCCCTGGATCCCAGGCTCCCTGTCTTTAGGGATCAGCTGCCCTCACATTCCCTGGCAGCCTCCTGCTCAGTCCAAGGCTGTTCCCAAATTCCTGAGGATGCCTGGAGAGCTGCTGCCTTCCAAAGAAAGGTGTGGGAGCAAGTAATGGATTTGTAGGCTGTGAGGTCAGTGTTAGAGGGGGGAATTGTAGGATTGGGAGTGGATGCAGGGCTGGATCAGGTGCTGGTGCTTCCCACGTACTCCAGGGAAAATGAAAACCTCTCAAGGTTTCAGCTCCTCAATTTCCCTTCCCATGAGTTGCCAAAATCCTTTCGGGCTCTGACCTGGCACATCTGGCATGGTCAAAACAGGGATTGGGCCCCTTCTCCTTCAATCCAGGGCTTATCCTGCTTTTTCTTCCTTTCAAGCATGAAACCCCAATAATGGGGTGATGTGCCCCCTCCTTCTTCCCTGCTGCATCCCAATTTCAGACACTTGTAATTCCAGGGTAAATTTTTTCCAAAACAATGATTTTTTTTTAGCTTCTTGGCCCAACTTGCCATTTTAAACTTATTTTTCAGTTCCAAACTCTGGTTAAACAGACTTTCCCTTGCTGAAAATGTGCCTTGAGAGCAGGAAGGAACTTGACTTTGTGAAGATTTATGGCCCTTTTAACCTCATTATGTGACTATTTGTAACAATCAGCTTCAGTTCCACTTCAGATAGTAAAATTTCTGTAAGCCCTTATTGGCCCCAGGCTGGAAGGTACCAGCTACTGAAAAGCAATGAAACGAAGGAATTTCTGCACATAAAACACTGAAAATGTGCTGTTAAAATCTGGATCCTGTCCTGAATTGTTAATGCAGAAGTCTAAGGATGTGGAGTTGGGAATAAAATGTAGGTGGAGAAGAAATACAAGCAAATGTTAATTGTTAAAAAACCCCAAACCCGACAAAATCATCACAAAAACCCCCCACTTGAAGTAGTTTTAAATGAACTTTTTAATATTTTCTGGCTGAAATGAAAACCAGAGTGAAAAAAATGCCTGTAGGTGCAGGGAAAGCAGAAGTTCTTGTTACTGAGGAGATTTGAAAGGAGAAAATATTTCATCGACACAAAGAACCTGATGCAATTTTGATATAAAACAGTTTCACCACTTTTGGTCTGGCCGATTTTTCCATCCACCCTGAATTTATTTTAGCAGTAAATACAAACCTGGGGGGGTTTAAGGAAAGATTCCCCTCGGCAAGTTCTTCATTTTTCCCTCCCTCCTTCCTCTGTGCAGCTGCTGGGTTTTTATCTTGAATTAAAAATACATCTAGAGGGGTGCTGATAATGAGTTCTCCCGGAGTCCTTTCCAATCCAGGAGTTTTTATGACACAATTTATCTCCCAGAATTTATCCATGTTCATTACCAATCCAGTTTCATTACCAATGCTTTCAATTTGGACTGAAATAACTTTCCAAAAGGTGTGAAAGTGGGGAGGACACAGAGCTTTGTTCTCTAAACCTCAAAGGAAAAATAATTTTGCATGGGCTGACCCTTTAACAGGTGTTTTTGTTGTGTTGGTTTGGGTTTTTTTTTTTTATATTTTTTAACCACTTCAGCTGTGTCTGCTTTGAAGGTCAGGGTGTCCCATCAGCTTTCCTGGGGAATTGGGAGGTTTTCCAGGCTGTCTCTGCTGGTGATGTTCCTGATTTTCTGTGGAATGATGAAGACAGTGGTAATTCAGTCTTTTTGGGTCCATAAACTGCTTATAATTGTTTAAAAAAATCTGTTAGAAAGACCAAGGCAACTTGGGTTCCCTTTGAGGGCAAGGACACTCATGGATGAGGGGATTAATGAGGAAAATCCCTAAAAACAGCACCCGGATTCCAGGAGTCTCCCACTAATTCCCAGGATTCCTACACTGCTGCCTGTGGAATTGTGGCTCTGCCATCGCAGTGCCAAGGGGTGACTCTGAACTGCACTTTTGGAGCAATTTGATATCCATGAGCAATATCTCGTGGCAAGGAGGGAAGGTGGAAAACAGGCCCAGCTGGGCTTTGTTCCACACCTGAGCCTCGTGCTCGGGTCAGAACTGGGTGGGGAGGGCAGGAGCAGGAAGTTTGTGAGCTGGGCTGGGTCAAGAGTGGGATGGAGAGCAGCTCTGGGTGGTGTTTGTGCTCCCACCACCCTTGTGTGGATTCTCTCAGTGCCTCTCGAGGGGAGGGTTTGCTCCGTGCCCTGAGGAAGTTCAGCAGTGCTGCCAGGAAGAAACCTGATTTCTCCGGGGCACTTTTAGGGCTTTTTTGGGCAAAACATCTGAGCAGCGTGGAGCAATAAATCGGAACCGAACCCTGATGCCAGGGAGTAGCTGCTGTTCCAGGACGACCTGAAGGTGTTGCGGAGCTGTTCTCACCCCCACTCTGAGCTGCTTGAGAATTCCCTTTCTTGCCTGGAGTGTTTTCCTCTGGATGTGGGGTGGCAGCAGGTGCCTCAGCACTGCCGGCACCAGGAAATTTGGGAAATAATGGAAAGCAAACTGAGACGGGCTTGAAAGCGTTGGGGGTGTTCAGCCTTGAGAGGAGAAGCACCAGGGAGAGCTCAGAGCCCCTTCCAGGGCCTACAGGGGCTCCAGGAGAGCTGGAGAGGGATTGGGACAAGGGATGGAGGGACAGGACACAGGGAATGGCTTTAAGCTGAAGAAGGAAAGGTTTAGGTTGGATATTAGGAAGAAATTCCTGGCTATGAGGGTGGGGAGACCCTGGAATGGATTTCCCAGAGAAGCTGTGGTTGCCCCATCCCTGGAAGTGCCTGTTTGGAGCAATCTGGGATAGTGGGAGGTGTCCCTGCCTGTGGAACTGGAAGAGCTTTGAGGTCCTTCCAACCCAACCATTCCAGGATTCTTTAATTCCAATCTTCTCCTTTAGAGTAGCTCGTAAGAGATAAAGGAAGCTTTTATCCCCCTGTGCCTCAGTCTCTCCCTTTCCTTTATAAAAACGCAATCCATCCCTTACCTTCCCCCTTTAATTCATTTCTGCCCTTATCCCTGACACTGCTGCATCTCCTCCCGGGGCTGTGCCTGTGGCTTTGGATCCCCGTGGGATTTTGCAGGAGGTGCAGATAACCCAGGTTTGGGCTTTGACTGACACTCGCTCAGCTCTCAGGGCAGAGCAGTGGCAAAAGCCATTCCTGGCACTGGCACGACGAACCTGGCGTCAAAGGAATCTCTCGGTGCCGGAATAAAGATGTCTCAGGGGTGCAGGACCCTCACAGCAGCTGGAGGGGGAGAAATGTGAATAAATGGCAGAGGATTTGCAGTGTCTCACGCTGCCTTGGATAAGCAGCTTTGGGATGAGCTGGTTTTGAAGAGCCCTCATGAATTATTTTTTTTCCTCTTATCTTTCCTTACGAAGGTCATGTGGGTGTTTCTCCTCCAAAATACCCTCAGTTTTCTCTGTCAGGAGATGAATTTAGGGAAGGCAGCTCTCTCTGATGTGTTTTTCTCTTCCTGTGAGCTCCAGGGACGTTTTTTGTGTTCCACGGCTGCCCTCTGGTGCTGCTGGGGCTCTCTGAACCCTTATCTGCAGATTTTCACACAGATTTCATAGCCTGCAGCCACTCAGGGATTGTTTCATGTTGTTTTTCTTTTGCCATTACTGCATTTGAAAGCATAATTTAGGACTTAAATGAACCACCCCTAATAAAGACACCATTTTGTTATAAAACATGGTGGTTTTTCCCTAAAATATGATTTCTTACAACTACATTTGTATTGTTCACTGAATATTTCACAGTTTCTGCACCTCCTTTGTTGATGCACCTTCTGATTTCACATCTGTTATTATATTTTATATAGATATAATGATTTTGTGATGCACCGAACCTCACAGAGGGGGGAAAAAAACCTCACAAGAAATGGCCCTTTTCTTTAATTATGCAGAACTAAAACCCTCTTCCCTTGTGCGGGACAATGCTTTTGGTCCAGAAAGCCAAGCAATCAAATGAAATCATTTGGGAGCACCTTGGAGTCACCTTTCCAAGGTGACTGAAATAAAAACCATGGGAAATTCAAGGCTTAAAATTCTGAGGGTTGGGTTTTTTTTTTCCCCTGAGTTCCCATATTTACCTAACTACGAATAAATAATGTTTTCCACCAGAAGAGTGGGAAAATAAACTCTCTAAAGAGCATAGTCCTGCTTTTCTAAGCCCCAGAGAAGGACGGAGGGTGTGGATGGAATTGCTTCTCACTGGAGAAAGCTCTCCTTGTGCTCAGAACCCAAACCAGCAGATGGGTAGAAGTGAGGAGTGGTTTTTAGCACCTTTTGGGGCCAGGCTTTTACAAAAACTGCCTGAAAAAAGGAAAGACCGGGGGAGTTTTGAGAGCTGTCCTTTGGCAATTGGAGCAGGGATTTGTGCAGGACTTGGGGAGAATCCTGAAAAAGCCGAGGATGTGGGAATCCAAGCCTTGGCACAGCATTTTCCACCCTGAAAATGTTCATTAAAGAGGCCCAAGTCCTAATGACAGCAAGAGCAGAGCTGGCAGCGCCTCCCAGCCCTTTCCTGGGGAGTGGATTGACACAGAATTCCTGCAGCAGGAGAGGGGACAAGGCACTTGTGCCTTCTGGGAATGGAGGCAAACAAAGCCCCAGCGCTCCCACAGGGCCCTGGCCACCCTCCAGCTTCCCTTGGTGAGAAGAAATATTGATTGAAACTCGCCAAAAGCTCCTTTCTGGCATCGCCCAAAGGGCTCTCAAACGTGCCTGGTTTCTAAGGCTTAACATCGTGTTTTGTTTTGTTGTATAATCTGTACATTAGATGTGATGCCGTTTAGAGAATAGAAATTTGTGATTTGCAGCAAAGCACAAGGAATATCCCTGAAAAATCCCTGGTTTTCCCAATCTAGGAGTGACGCACCCCTCAGCCGCAGACTGCACAAGCACAGGCAGCTCATGAACGCCTTCCTTTCCGGGATCCCACTCCAGACCGCAGCCGGGAAGTGCTGGAATGACCCTCCGGGCTGATCCCGACCGATCAGCCCTGCAGTGTGCCAGGAGCATCACCTGCCAGCAGCTCCCCGCTCACATCCCGCTTCCTGGTGAGCATCCTGCCCGTGGATCCGAGGTGAGGAGCGGCTGCCTCCTGCTGACCACGCCAAGCTCCCTTTTGGGTGTGCTGCGTGTTAATTGTTCCTGGAAGCTGAAAGGAAGGATGTTTCCTGTCCCGGAGTTTTGCTCTGAGGTGGGAGAGTTTGCGTTTTTGTTTGTTGTGGTGCCTCCTGAGCCATCCCCGTGATACGAGAGGACTGGCAAAGGGATTTGGGAGTGTGTTCGGTTATCCCCGGGCCCGGTATTTTAACCTCAGTTCTCACCTGAAACGTGCGCCAGAGCTTCGACGACCAGAGCGAAATGCTGACGGAGCCTAGAAACCACATTTTGGGTATTTAACGTGATGACACCGTGTTGTCTTGAGCTCCAACGCGAAACCCGGCGCGGCGGTGCTGGTTTGGCGTCTCGGGGTTGAGGGCTGTGCTTGGATCGCTGGCCACCGAGAGTGGCACGGGGCACAGCTGGATGTTCCCAGCTCCTCGCCACGGCTGGATTTGCCTCGAGTGGCGTTTTTGGAGGGGAAGAACAGCACGGTCACCGTCGCGTCCGTGAAATCCCTGGAGCACGAGGCCCTGCGCGGGTGGTTTGGTGCTCCCGGGGTCCAAACTGCGGGAATCTGCAGACTCCGGGTTCGTGGTTTGCTTGGTTGGATTGCACAGCTCAGTGGCTTTGGGGGTGGTTGGTTTTTTTTAAGGAAAAATTGCCTGTGCCATTTCCATGGGTTGGGAGAAGCAGAGAATTTCGGGAAAGGCCCTGAGCCAGCGCTTTTCCTCCAGGCCCAGGACAGCTCAGCAGAGCTCCCTGGGGCTGTTTGATCCCTTGGGATTTGGGGATGGCTTCAGGAAGGCTCTGAGGGCTGTGCTGGGTCACATCAGTCCTGTGGCACAGAGTCACAGCTCCGTGCTCAAAACAAACGAATTTGGGCAGCGCCGGGGGCTGGTTTTCTTCTTTTCTCTGTATTTCTAAACAGTCTAAATTCCAGTCCTCCAAATAACAGTGAAAATGTAGATTATTTAAAGGGAAATTCGTTTTTTATCAGCAGTCTGCCCTGGCTCTTCCTCTGTCCCTCAGTGTGACTACAAAACATAACTGCTTTGACATCAGGGACTACAGCAGAGAAGATTCAATGAAAATGTTTCTGCATGATTCTCCTTGAAATAAATCCTCTTTTGCTCTCTTGCCCTGCATCTTCACCAGAAATATTTCCATTTTTCCTCTTTCATGAGGAAGCACAGGTTAAGTGATGTATGGATACACAGGCAGTGAGAGCAGACCAAGAATTTGCAGCTCCCAAAATGAAGGATTTTCACACCGGATTTTCACCTTGGAAGGGTTTTTACTTTTAGATCAAGCTTAAAAAGGAGTTGTTGTTGTTGTTGTGTGTTTGGCATCAGCTTTGCTGTAGAAGTCAGTAATCAGGAATTTGAATAATGCCCTTTCCCCTTTGCCAGCTTTTCCTGCTTAAAAAGAGTTGCTATGGGAATTCCAACTTGCCAGGCCATAGGATTAGAGTTTGACTATGAATCAAGAAACAAAAGGAACTGGATGAAAAGTCTTTTTTATCTGAATACACATCTTCAGCAGTGATCACTTGTAATCGAAATTCCTTCCCTGGTTTCCTGCTGGAGACACCAGCCTGGCTGCAGGACAAGCAGAGCTCACACAAGTGAATTTTGGTTGCTATGGAGCTGGGAATAAACAGCCTTTTTTTTTCGGGATGGCCTCCAAAATACCACTGGGGCTTGCTGGCTAACACACAGTTCAACCCCTGAATTATTTGCATCCCTTTGTGTTTCAAATTATCCTGTGTTTCCTTAGTTAAAGTGTTGGTTTCCATGTGGGGATGGAGCTCCCTTCCCTTTTCAGGATCAGAAATCTGCCCTTGCCACCAGCATTTTTTTTTTTTTCCTGAGGAATGAAGTGGCAACCTCCGAGCCCACTTGTTTTAAACCAGTTTCTTCCTGAGGTCCGAAACTGTGGAATCTGTGATGCTGAGCTCCATAGTTACAAAAATCCCTGGGCAGGTGGAGGTTTGGGAAGAACAAAATCATGAGGAAATAGTGAAATACATGAGGTAGGAGGGGTTTTTTTCCCAGGTGTGAGGCTGCAGTCGGGCTCTGCTGTGACCTTGAGCTGCCCGAACTGCCTGGGTGTGATAAACCCCTCTCAGGCCTGGCTTAGAGGGTGTCACAAAGCTGAGCCACAGCTTTCAGCGGCTCCACGAGCCCAAAAAGGAGCTGAATTCTCCCTGTGAATGCCCCCTTCTCTCTGGGACGTGGCTCAGCCTGTCCAGTGCAATGTCACTGATCCACACAGACACCAGGCCCTGTCCCTGGGCTTTATCCAGAGCTTATTGCAGAAAAGGAAAATAGAAAGAGGCGGGGGGGAAAAAGGAGTAAAAATATGCTTGATATGTTTTCCTCAGAGAGCACTGTGGAATATGCTCTTTCACTTCAAACCCTGCAAGGAAAGGAAGTAAATTTGATCTCTGCTCCTTGCCTGGAGCCCTTAGGTTGCTTTCTGCAGCAAAGTGAGACAAAGCCAGGAAAAATAGATCTTCTTGTAGCCATTGGTCTCCCTCTGCTCCAGCTGCCTGCTCAGCCTCACCAGAGGGAGTTTTCCTGCTGGAGCTGTGAAACTGAGCTGGTTTTGTAGGGAAGTGCTTTAAATCTCCTGTGTTACCCATCTCCCCCCTGAAATACTGAGCAAAGAGCAGCCCAGGAGAGAGGTGTGAAAATCCTGCTGCTGGGAGAATCCCTGTTTGCTCCGAGCCCGTGTGGTGCTGGCTGGGATTTCCTGTTTGGGGCAGGGAGAAGGCTCTGGGGGTGAGCACTGATATCAGATAAAGGTCATTTGTGAGGATGAGACAGCACGGCCAAGAAGCTCTGCAGGAATCGGGGACAGTGAACTGCTGCTGCTTCCACTGGGAAGCACTGAGCACATCCATGAGGAGCAGAGGATTCTCCTCAGAGAATTCCAGGCTGGTTTGGGTTGGGAGGGACCTTAAAGCCTCTCTCATTCCATGGGCAGGGACTCATTCCATAGCCCAGGCTGCCCCAAGCCCTGTCCTGGCTCTTTCTGTGAAGCATCCAGGGAGCCCCTTGGGCTGGGATTGGGAATTCAAGAGCTCTCCTTTCCCAAACACAACTCATCTCAGAATGGGAACTCTTGGATTCTCCCCAAATACAGAGATGTCGAGATTGCAGAGCTGCTTCAGGGAGCTCCCACGGGTGAGAGGAGACATCCTGAGCCCCAGGGTAATTCCAGCTGGGGCTCACTCCACACACCACAGCTTTCTTTGCCTAATCAGGAATTTTTCCCATCCATCTGCGATGTAGATCCACTTGTAGCATTTCCCTTTTCACCCAAGTGTCCTTTTTGAACCGTGAGTCCCTTCCTGTGGGTATTCCCATGTCCGTCCTGCAGTGCCTTTTCCCGGGGCCAGGCTCCATGGAATCCCTGCCAACTCTCATCTGCAGCTCAAGCGACTTGGCACCCAGCTCCCACAGAGCCCCTCGGCATCCTACCCCTCCACACACGTCCCAGATACTTGGGTTTATCTTTCCCTGATTAGGGCTCATCCGTTGGGGAATTTCTGCAGATGTTTCTTTATTTAAACCGTGCTGGATGAAGGGAAGGAAGGAGAGACCCCTGAGGAGGAAGGAGGTGTTTCACAGCATGTCCAGAGCCAGGAAAATGTGTCCATTGCTCCCAATTCTTTTTCTCTCATTTGTTCTTCCCTCCTACTCCCCCTTCCAAAAAAAAAAAAGAAACCCAACAGGAATTCCCTGCTTCCTTCCTTACTAATTAAATCTCCCTGCCTATGAGCAGGGAGGTCTATCAATGAGGCACTATGTGGTCAAATGATGGCTGGAAGGGCTCAGCAGGAAATTTGGTAGGAAAATACGACTTCAGCAGCTTAGCAGGGTTTATTTTTAGGGCCCGTGAGCTCGCTGAACTCCGGGCTGCGAAGTGCCAGACTCCCATTGTTGTCAGATGGCTCCTGTCCCACCAGGCTGAGTCAAACCTGTGACTCACAGCTCGGGGGGAACGGCTTTGGCAACGGGCTGGGATTTTCTTCCCTCCTCCAGCCTAAGATGCGGGCGATAAAAGCTCCAGTCTAAGACAACACAATTCGTTTGCAGAAGTCATTCCCAGCTTGCTCTGATTTTAAGAAAAGTCCTGTTCGTAATCCAAGCCCCCTTGCAGTGTTTGAAAAGCCCCTGAGGTGGTGGGGCTGGGGGCTCCTGCAGATGTTGGGGCTGTTCTGCCAGGCGTGAGCCAAGCCCTGAGTGGAAACAACGGGGCTGTGTGAGCTCAGCCCTGCTCCTCGGCCAGAAATCCCTGGATTTATTAAGCCTGGAGCTGTGCTGAGGCAGGGATGGGTTCAGGTGTGAGCTGCCAGGCAGCCGGCCAGTTTGGCCAAGGGATGTGAGCCCTGTGGAAGATCCAGGTCCGTGTGTTATTTGGGGAAGTTTATGTTCTAATTCCAACACACAGCCTCCCTCCTCTCCCTCAGCCTTCCTCCTTCCAGATCATGGAATTGTTTAGGTTGGAAAAGACATCTGTGATGGAGTCCAATCCCAGCACTGCCAAGAGCACAACTGCAAACCATGTCTCCAAATCCTGACCCTCCTTTGTCGTGCAAGGCACTCCTCCTCTGAGCGTTCTTCTCCCTGAATTAGTTCCTGGAGGTGCACGTGGAGTTATCCACGTGTGATTTGAACATCCCCGAAGGGCCAAAATGCCCAGTCCTGCAGTTTTAACACCAGTGTTGATCTGTGGCCAGTCAAGGACTTCCCAGGAATTCAGGCACTTGTTCTCACTGCTTGACAGGGGTAATCCTGATTATTTTTTTCCCTTCTTTGCCCTTGTGCCTGATCCACACCCTCAGTCTGTCCTGCTTTGTCTAGCAGGGATACAGCGATAACTGTCCCTCCTCAGCTGCTGCCTCCCCGTAACTCTACAGGACGTTTCCAGCATTATTTTTCATTTCTTTCCCAAGGACAGGTTGCTCTGTTAGCAGAAAATCCTCTGCTGTTGGGAGAGCTGCAGTGCAAACCCAAACAGGCTCAGATAATGAAATAAAAATGGGAGTAAGAGGTGAAATAATGTGTGAATCACCCTTTAATTGCGATTAGAACCACGGGTCTCTAAGGAGGAGCTGCTTTGAGGGGCTGTTGTTGTCAGCCAGGGAGTTTCAAAGGTCAGGGGTTGTATTTTAGATCGTACATGGAAATAAAAACCCACCTCCACCACGACCCTACTGTTTATTCTGTGATGCACCAACCTGAGCTGCGAAGTGCCTTTAAAATTCCCATTTTCCTCCCTCCACGGACACCCTCCCTCTGTGCCAGCACAACTTTTTGATGGGATAAAGCTGTTCCCAGGAATCTGGTTAAATGATCTGGGTTAAAAATAAGCCCTCGTTTGAGGGAGGTGGTGGGAATTAGAGTTGTATTTAATTTGATTTTATATCGCAGAGATCTGGGGGACACTGTGACCTCCCCAGCTGGTGATGCACAGCTCCAGGCAGTGGAAGAGCCAGAGGGGAATTTGGGGATGGGAAAGGGAAGCAGCCTCCAAAATCAGTGTCACTGTCTTCCACCCCTCAAAACAGAGAGGGCCAAACGAGCTGTGAACCCTGAATTTAGAGAGAATCAATGAGCCCCCATGAGCTGTGTTTGAAGGGGAATTGTAGACTAAATCTTCAGGAATGTGGGTGTGGCAGGACGGTGTCTCCCAGGTACTCCCCATCCTCAGTCCGACCTGTGATCCCTCTGCTCTGCTGGTTTGGAATGGTGAGGTCGCAGAGGGGAAGAAGGCAGGAAATCGGAACTGCCAAAAAGCCATTTTTATGCCTAAACCATGGCAAATTTACCCAAAATTCCCTTTTCCCTCAGCTTGGGATGGTTCCACCATCCATGTCATCTCTCACAAGTGGGAATGGGGTTGGAAAAAGCCAAATTATTCTCCCGAGTAGCCCTGAGGGAAGAAGCTTTTCAGATAATATCATTTGCAACGCCAGACCTGGAGGTGAGTGCAGGAATTTCAGGGGGATCCTTTGGCCCCTCGTCTGTGGCCTCCTGGCTGTCCCTGTGCCAAGGGGCTGCTGCCAGCAGGGAAAACAGGAACACAGGGCCAGAACCAGAAAATCCCTCCTCCCGGTGTTCCAGGATGGGATTGTTGGACTTGGGACTGAAATCTGTCCTTTCATAAATCTGCACCTTTTCCCTGCCCGAAGCTGAAGATGAAGCAGGGTCTCCTTAGATTCCTTCCTGGGCACATCAGGGACTTCCATGCTCGGCTTCATCCTGGTTTTAAGAAAACTTTTTGCCCTCTTTGCTCATGTGCAGGAAATTTGGTGGCTCTGCAGTTGTGTGAGCAAATCTCAGCTCCACGCTGACCTCGAGTCCTGAGTGGGGCTGATCCTCTTGCGAAAAATAGAAAATATGTCCTGCTCAAATTACCTGGAGCAGCACAATCAGCACCTGGCCTTGCTGGATCCTGGCCTGGGCTCTCACCAGACCTGATTTTGGGGGGTTTTCTTTAGTTTTGAGTGTGTAATGGACACTTAGCACAGCAAAATTTATAATAATAATACTGTCAGGGTGCCACTAATCAAACAGGGTAATTTTTTTTATTTGTGTGACCTGTGTAAAATTTATAAAAGTATTTCCCAAGCCAAGGCTTTGTGCAGGACACCTCCGTTTTAGCACTTTCCTCAGCTCCCTAATGCAGCTAATACTGATTTAGGCCATAAAATAACACCTTCCCTGGGTATCAGCTGCCAAAACGGTTTGTGGGGTTCTCAGATTTTGTGTAAGATTTCAACCCTCACTGGTATTTTTAAGGTTAATTTTATTCCATTAGTAATGTGTCATCCTGCGCAGGAAAAATGGGAATTGGGGAAATCTGTATTAAAATAGGTTCAGTGCAACTGGTTTGGTTTTATCTGCCTGTTGTGGTCTGGGAAGGGATCTGGGGAATGGCTTCCAAGAAAATATTCCAGGACTGGAGGGATGATTTGGGTGAACGATGGAAGAAATGGGGGGATTTGAACAAACCAAGAAAAAGGAATGAGAAGTTTCCATGTTAATGGTTTCCAGGAAATTCTCCATGCGTGCTGGATGTACTCAGGGTTTGAGAGGGCTACAGAACAAGTGAACTTTAAATATTATCCCAGCTAATAAGTGTATTTATATTCGCCAGGGTAAATGAGCACACTCACACGTTCTGGTTTTCAGGAAAAAACTTTCCTTTTTCATGATCCACAGAGATACAGAAAAGAGCAAACAGTGCAAGCCTTGGGCGTGGGTCAGTTCTATACAATATTTACATTGCTCAAATCCCCCAGGCAGGGAAAAGCCAGCCCAGGGTTTTCTTAGGAACCGGACAGTTTTCCTGGAAAACATATACCCAGTGATCCTAAAAAGAAACCACCCCACTCCTTGCCTGTCCCAGTGTTTTAGGGGTGTGAATGTCCTGTTGTTTTGCATGGCAGTTAAATGTAAGAATTAAAATCAAGAACAGCCAGAGGTGTTAAACGTTATTTTTAAGTGATGTTTTCCAGAGAAAGACAGGAATAGCTCCATGTTTTGCTGTGAAATGTGCACGTTTTGTAGGGATTAAAATCATGGAATGGTTTGGGTTGGAATTGACCTTAAAGACCATGGGCAGAGACACCTTCTACTACCCCAGGTTGCTCCAGGTCCCATCCAGCCTGGCCTTGGACACTTCCAGGGATTTCACATCCACAAGGAGGGGCAGAATCATACCCAGAACAAGCAGGAAAGGGAGAAGATTCCCAGGGTTGGAATCTGTACCTAGAGAAAAGGATCTTTGGCCACTCTTGTAGGAAGCAAAGATGTTTTGGGAAGATCTTCCTCACTTTCTGAGCTCTTTGAGTGCAGCATCTCAAGCCTCCCACAAATTTAATTTATTCAAAGTGGCATCTCCATGGCCCCGGATCTCGGGGAAATCCAGGATATGCACAAATATCATCAACAGCAGGAGAGGGAGTGGCCTCAAGCTGTGCCAGGAAAGGTTTAGATTGGATATTAGGGACAATTCCTTCCCAGAAAGGACTGCCAAGCACTGGAACAGGGAAGCAGCGCAGACCCCATCCCTGGAAGTGTTCAGAAAACATGGAGGTGGCACCTGGGGACATGGGTTAGTGGTGAACGTGGTGGGACTGGTTCATGGTTGGACTTGATGATCTTGGATGTCTTTTCCAACCTGAATTCCATGACTGTAGGGGTGATTTATGGTCCTTGTCCATGGAGGGTCAGAGGGCACAGCTCAGACCCGGCCTGGGCTCTGGGGTCAGCCTGGGGCCAGCATTCTGAAATAAAAATTACAGCTTTCCTGGTATTACAGGGGAAACAAGGCTTGGGCTGCTAATCCATGGAAAACAGCCCTGCCCCTTTCCTCACTGAGTGCTGAGCAGCACAACCTGCTTAGAGAAATGAGGGCTGCTTTGTTCCTGTCCCTAAATCCTGCCCCAGGAGCCCTTGGCAGTTTTGGGGTTACCCCGAGCTGAGGGTTCCCCGTGTCCAGCAGGTCACACCAGTGACACTTTCACAGCACCCTCAGGTGGCAATTTCCTGCCTGTGGACAGCACACCTCCTGGGAAGGGCATGGAATGTCACTGGGGAGCTCTCTGGGGACACTGGCCTTCGAGAAGGTCATCAGGGGTGCTGGATCGCCCCATCACCTGCTCTCTGCCACAGGGAAGCTCCTCCTGGGCCATCCATGGATTTTTGCTGGGTGAGGAGCAGAGCCTCACTCCCTCACCCATGCAGAAGTGCAGGGAGAACTGCCAAAAAACTTCCCAGGAGGAGTTTTAAAGGGAATTACAAGCTGGATCCACGCAGGGAGCAGGGATAGGAGGAGCAGAGCCCGGCTGGCTGATGTGGATGTGCAGCACAGGAACGTCCCACCCCTCCGGCTCATCCAAGAGCTAATCCATGACTTTCACACGCCACTCGTGCTGCCTCTTTGCCCTGCACAATTTGCAGCAGTTGTGCAAAGCTGGTGGGGATTTACAGCAGATTTACATTAGGTTTGCATCAGATTTACAGCAGCTTTAGAGCAGCACTTCTCACCCCTCATGGAGCCCGTGGTGGCACTCGGAGCGGCCCTGCGAGAGGAGAGGCTTCCCTGGGAGTGTGGAACAAGGCCCTGCTTCCCCCCGTGGCGACTGTGCCAGGACAGCCGAGGCTGGCACAGGATTTTGGTGGGGCTGGGCTGGGCAGGAGGTTCAGGAGCCTTTTGGAGCTGCAGTTTTTCCAGCTGGGAATGGGTTGCAAAGCTGGTGAATGGATGTTGTGGGAAGACTGGGAAAGGGGAGCAGGGTACTGGCTGGAGCAAGGAAATCCACGATTAATGTGTGTTTAGGATGGCCGGGTCCTGTCGCAGCCTCAGCTAAAGGCAGTGACTTCTCATTGATTTGATTTCTGTTTTTAATCTCGGAGTTGTGGCGTTGCCTTTGCTGACAGCAACCCTTTGTCAGGGGCGAGGAACTCTCAGCTGCCCCTCAGCCAGAAAAACTGTGAATCCACTTTTCTGCCCCCATCTCCTCCCAGCCTGGCTGCGCTGACATCTGAAAAATGACTTCTCCTCCCTCTGAATGCATAATTGGTTATTTATACACAACCCGTGGAGTGTGTACTCGGTGTACCTGACCTAGAAAAAAACCAGATTAGTCAAGACCAATCCCACCAGATGTGAGTGTCAGTCAACATGGGATCTCCATATAATTTATAAGGTCTTAAATTACAAAATAATGAATCTTTTCAGTTAGCATTTTGGCACAGGATGATAGTGTTACATTTTATGGGAGAATATCGACCACAGCTCTTGCCCCATAAAACTGCAAACGGAAATTTGTAAGCATTGGCACTGGTCTGGCTCCCAAAAAGACACCCATTATGCTGGGATTACAGGCAGGCCATGGATGTAGAGCCTGGAGCTCGTCCAGTCCCACACAGTTCTCTCCCCCTTCTCTTTTAACATTTCCCTAAGAAGCCCAGACAGTGGTTTCTAGCCCAGATTTGTCTTTCTTCCCTTGGATTTAACCAGAGGAAGGCTTGTGGAGCACACACAGGAGCAGAAGCTCTCCCAGGACCCACCACACTTGAGAACAGCCCTGTCCCACAAAGCTCCCAAACCCCACAGAACTCTGGAATCTCTTCTTGCTTCCAAGTGGAAAGAAGCAGCTTTAAAATAAGATTTCCGAGCTGACAGGTGGATGTTGCCCACTGAGAATGAGCTGAGTGTAAAGAGACTTCTCGTCTCTTTGTAAAACTGAATTCATCAGGGGTTTGTCTGTGAGAAGAGCATTTACTTGTGTTCCATGTATTCTTCTTGCAGGTAGGAGGATGTATTTTTAGGATATTCCATGGTTCTAAATGCACCCTCAGTTTTTTAGTGAATCCTTCTCAATCTCATTCCTTCTTTCTCCCACCCCTAAAAACAGAGCTTGTTGGTGAATTCTTCCTGCTCTTTTTCCTTCTCTCTCTCATCCCTAAAAGCGCAGCTTGTGTCTCATTAATTCCAGTTTAACCACCAGTTACTGGCAGGGTGTTGGGATGGGGGTGCCACACTCCTCACACAGTTTGAGGTGTGTCAGAGCTGCTGAGGGTTCCCCGATCCTTCTCTTTGCCATGGGATGAAGGATTTGCTCCATACAGAGAACTCTGCCTGGAGGGAATTCTGGCAAATCCCTCTGGCCTCGCTTTGCCTTTTGATCTGAAATTCTGGGAACAACTGCTCTGAAATGCACACATTTCACGGCAAGTGTTGGGGGGGGCTCATCAGCCAAAGGAAATGGGGATTTAAAAAATCCCCCTGAAGAGTTTGGGGCCCATGTGGGCAGGAAAAGGGACAAGGCACTGCCTGGCATTTCCTCTGGTTAAATATTGCTGCTTCCTAAAGCCCAGCTCCTCCCTTGGGCTTGAGGTGAACCTTTCCCAGCTCCTGACAAATTCCCTGTCATTGCCGGTCCCTTGTCCTGCCACATCAACCTCATTCCACCAAATTCTTTGCGTGGTCTCTCCTTTTTTCCCCACATTTTTCTGCTCCAAAGTGCTGTTGTCTGAGGGTTTAATCTACAGCGAAATCCTGTGTGCAAGTTTCCAGTAAATATTGCTGTAACTTAGAGCAGACATAGAATATTTTGGCTGCTGTCGTGCTCTCTGTGGATAATGAGTTGCTTATCTGCTTTTCTCTAATAAGTGACATTTTAGGGATTAAATAGAATCATTTCTGGGCTGTGTCAGCCTTGGTAAGCAACTGACTTTATTCAAAGTGAATGCAGTGCTAAATAAATATTCCCTTCGAAGAATTAACATTTTACAGCTGGATTCTTTTCACACTTAAACCTCTGTTGCTTTCAATGATCACATTTGATGTGTTGCTCTCATCTCATGAGGCTTGATCAGAGAGATTTCAAATACAGTGGAGTGGAAAACATCTGTTCAATTAATATTTTGTCTTTTTTTTTTTGGCAACGTAGTCCTAGAAGTAGCTTTACCATGGCAATGTAGATTTCTGTGCTAACAAGTTGTAACTTTATACTTCTTTTTTCAAATTAAATCGTTCTCCTCATTTCTGCCTCTCAAGAATAAATCAGCCTGGGAAGGGCTGCAGAGCTTCCAACACCAGCCAAGAGCTGGAGAAATGAACCATGTGATAAAATGCAGCACATAGAAACAGTTCGTTTTCCATAGATTTCTGTAATCTATAAAAGGAAAGGCAATAAATTAATTGGAAAACAAGACAATATTGCTGTAACCAACTAAGAAAAGAGTGCAGCAAATTGGCTTTCTGAGTTAGAGGCCCTCTAATTAGTTGAGTGTATAGCAAAACCCATGAAGCAATCACAGATCATCCCTTAATTGGGTGCTCTGACACCACTTGTCCATATTTCCAGTGGGATCAGCATTCCTGGTCCTTCAGCTGCCCTTGCATCCATACAGGAGCTTTGCCCTTGGAAGAACTCTGGGGTTTCAGGCCCTTTTCCAGCTGATTTTACAGTCCAGCCCTTCCCAGAAATAGTCAGAGATGATCCCCTGGGATATAAAACCCCAGTGCAACAGTTCACTAATGAGCTCTTTACTTCTCCCCAGAGGTGCCATTAAAAATAATACAATAAATTAAACGACAGCTTAATCTGACAAAAATGAGACTTATGTCAAAACCGCAGTATTAATTATCTTTTCTTATTATTTTTTTCTGTCACCACGCAACACTTCTGCCTAATTTCTAAACAATTATTTACACTTCAAACCTCTCCACAGAGTAAATTCCAGTCTCCAGGAAAACCAGGCTTGCAGTGGAGTAAGGAAAAGCCACAAGCTTTTATTATGCCTTTGTAAGCAAACATACATAATGTGGGAAGTTACTGAGTTAACATATCAGGATGATGAGGCATCTCCAGAAGGCAGGAAAGATTGGCAGGAATCTCTAAGAAAATTAAATTTTCTATTTCCCAACTCCTAGGTCCCATGTCAACTCCTAGGGGAAAAAAAATGCCAAATGTTGGCACCCTCTGGTTAAAGAAGCTGTTCTGTTCCCTCCTGAGTTGATGCACGTGTTGCTGCCTATCCATAACCTCCAAAGGGAGATCCATTGGGATTTCTGTGTGTTGTGTTCACCTGTTGAATGTGACGGGACCATCCCAGTTGGGAGAATTTGTCGTGCCCCAGCAGCTTTTCTTCACGAACCCCACGTGTGAACCCCCCCATTTCTGGACCAGCTCCTTCCCACGTGGTGTAAATCAGGAGTGAATGGAGGGAGAACCCCTGTGTAAACACCTGCCTAGAAATGGGATTCCGAGGTGGGGTCTCCCCCGTTGGTGATGGCCTGGTCACTGATCTCATCCTGCGGCGCCGGCAGCGCCGTCTTCGTTAGCGGCGTCTCCGTCTTGAATAGAGAATCCATCTTGATCTGGGTCTTGATGTTGAAGGACTTCTGGAAGGACTCTGAGGTGAAGTAGTAGATGAAGGGGTCAAAGCAGCAGTTGAGGGTGGCAATGCACAACGTGATGGGATACATGGTCCTGGCAAACCTCTCCAGGGAGCAGTTGGCGATGGCCTGGGAGCGCACGAGCGCGTACAGGAACAGGATGGAGTTGTAGGGGACAAAGCACACCACGAAAATGGCCACGTGCACAATGATCATCTTCAGCACTTTCTCCTTGTTCGTCCCAATCTGGGAGAGGGTGGCGGGTTTCCGCAGGGTCCGGAGAACCAGCGAGGAGCATGTGAGGTTGAGCAGCAAAGGGATGATGAACCCCACCACCTCGATAAATATGGTGATCTTGGACAGGTAGGTTTTCCAGATCCTCTTGGAGAACCCTTCGAAGCAGGTGGTGCTGGTGTTGGAGACGTTGGTCGTGGAGAACAGCGAGGCCGAAATTCCGCCGCTGAGCACCAGGATCCAGACGCCGGCACAGACGATGGTGGAATTCCTCCTGGTGCGGATGGTGCGGGAGCGGAAGGGATACACGATGGCCAGGAAGCGATCCACGCTGATGCACGTGAGGAACAGCATGCTCCCGTAGATGTTGGTGAGGAACGCCGTGCCCGAGATCTTGCACAGGCTGTCCCCGAAGGGCCAGTGCCGGTTGAAGTTGTAAAAAATCTTAAAGGGCAGTGTGAACACAAAAAGCAAGTCTGAAACCGCCAGGTTGGTCATGAAAATGGCCGTCTCGCTCCGCATCTTCATCCGGAAGAGGAACACGAAGAGGGAGGCGCAGTTTGTGATCAAGCCAAGGATGAAGACCACGCTGTACACGGCTCCATACAGGTTGTACTTGAAGGAATCATCTGTCAGGCAGGTCTGGTTGTTGCTGTGGTTTCCCATGCCAAGTTTGGGATGAGCTTCCAAAGGCCTGCAAAGTCTACTTCAGTGACATCCATAAAATAAGGCAGGGAGCTCGTCCCTTCCCGAAGGAACACATTCCAGGGAGGTTGCTGGACTCCTTCCTACCATGCCTCCGTCACAGATCCTTCCATCCTGAGGGAGAGAGAGAGAGAGAGTTGCCATCAGTCTTGAACCTGCTGTCACCCAGAGTGGCTGTGCAAGAGAAATTCCCAAATTCATGGATGTGCAAACAAGAGCAAGAATTAGTTTTCCAAGTAGTTGTTGCTGTTACTGGGTTTTTCACAGCTGAAGCCAGAATTTACTGGATTTGGCCTTTCCTTTCCTTCCATCACTCCCTCATCCTCCTCTTGGAAGGAGAGTGATTCCTCTGAGCAGCCTGGTCTATGCAAGGTCCCTGCTCACGGCAAGGTTTGGAATAAGATCGTCTTTAAGGTCCTTTCCAACACAAACCATTCTATGATAATCCTAATTTTCCTTTAAAAAGGTTTTTCTTTAAAATTTGAGATGGAATTGACCCAGTGTGTTTGGAAAGGAATTTAATCACAGACCCACAAAATTGCCCAGGTGCAGAATGAAACATCTGAAATATTCACCCACACCTGTAACAAGAGGAGAAAAGCTGAAGGTTTCAATGTTTGCTTTGAACTGTGCAGAAAGGAAAATTCTATGGATTTTCAACCTTTTTTGATGCAAAAATATTTTTTAAACCCTCCAAAATCTGTAATAGCAAAGAGCTGTTTTGCCTTTTTTCTACTCGAAAGCAGGGGCATCCTTACTCATGTTTTCCAAGGTGGAAAACTGAACTGTTGTACTTCAGGAACGTTTATCAAAAACACTTTCCAAAGTCACATTTGCCTCTTCTGGAAACGGCTGTGCTTTTCTTTCTTTTCTTAAAAATTTCTGCAAATATGGTATTACTTCCAAAAGGACTTTTTTTTTTTTTTTTTGGCAAGTGTAAAATCTTCCCCCAGAAAAGATTTCTCTAGGCTGTACCAACAGCTGCAGTTCATTTCTACTCTTTGTCAGGGTTTGGAATGTGAAATTTGGGAAATCTCATGAGCTCCGCTCTTGTAAGACTTTGTCCCAACTCCACAGGCTTTGGAGACAAGTGGAGCTGAAGTGAGCATGTTTTCTCTTGGAAATAGGTGCTTCCTGAACTGCCTGGAGCTCCTCTCCTCGCTGTTTTAAGTGTTTTTAATGCCTGTGAGGATATTCCATTGGAAAGTCTCCTCACTGGAGCAAGGAGGGTTTGAGTTGGATCACGGGCACAGCCCTTGGCACGTCTTGGAAATGTGGAGCGAAGTTGGGTCATGAAGGGAAAGACCTTTTCCTTGTAAACCACAGCCAGCCAAATATGAAACAGTTTGTAATCTCCTTGTAATCTAAGAAATTTAGGAGCTACAACTGGGAGTAATTCGGAGCCAAAACCCTTGTGAAGTGTGGGATCCTTTCCAGATCCTCTGACAGAGGAGTTTCAGCTCCAACCATGTCACTGAAATCGTGTTAAAGGTTGTAGTGGCAACATATAAACAAATAAACGGAGAAGAAAACATGGATTCGGGACAATTTGGGATGCAAACGATCAAAATCAGATGTTTTCCATGTGTTTTCCTCCTAGGAAAGCTCGCACTGACCGTTGTTCTTGCATGCAAAGCTGTCAGTCAGATGGTAAAATGGCAAGTGCTGGGAAAGCTGGAATAGCCACAGCTCTGCCAGGTGGAAAGGGAAGTTCTTCCCTCACCTGGGAATGCCTGGAGAACCACAGGCTTCCCAAAAAGCAGTGCTGTGACCCTGTGAGCAGCAGCACTTCACAGATCAGTCAGACACAAAGCAAAACAGCAGGAAAGGAGGATTCCCAGATCTCCCTTCCCAGACGACTCTCAAATGACTTCAACCTTTGGACATCCAAAAAGATGAGTTGGAACTAGGAGGTCTCTCCTGTGGAGGTGTTTTTCCTACTAAATTCATGGTTAAATGAACTTCATTGGGAAACGACCTAAAAAAATGAATCAAATACTTAAATTATGGAAAGGACAGAAGTAAAATCCCAGACGTGCAGTTTCTTTGGATCTGTGGTGGTGTAAATAAGGGAAGGTCTTGCCTGGAAGTTCAAATGCCTTGAAGCCAGAACTGAGTTGGGCTGGAAATCCCAAATAAGCTCCAGCAGGAACAGCTGTGCCTTGGCTTAACCCTCAGCCTAAAACTTTCCATTCTTGGCTTGGAGCTCCTTTCAGTGCAGGCTCTGCCTCTTATCTCCACCAGGAGAATCCATGTTTATGCTGGAATGTGACCTCCCTTTGTGTGAAACCCAGGTGTGCCAGACTCCCCTGGTCCAGGCTTCAGGTCTGGTCCTAACTGGGCAGATTTCACAAGGATTTGGTGTCCCTTGAAACCTCACCCAGCCTGGGAGGTCGATGGGAACCCCGCTTTCCAACCTGTCCCGGATTTTGGCAGGTCCTCAAGGCCCAGGTTTGAAAGCTGCCTTTGGAATCCTCGCCTTTGCTCCTGACAATTCATTGCCAGAGCCTGACCCCGATACTCCTGACACAGGAGAAAAGATGCTCCACCACCTGATTCTTTTCTCCCTGCTCTGCTCCAGACAGCCCCAAGGTCAAATCCCGTTTTTTCCTAGGGTCTGTCCTCTGGGAATTGCCTGCCAGCAATTGTCTAGTTAACTTACGGTCTTTAAAGTACAGCCTGGGTTGTTTACCTATGGACCCCTGAGGTGTTTAAACAAGCTGACAAGTGGCTTTGAAACCCAGCCATGTGCTTTAAATTCCATAGGATGAGCCTACGGATTGAGTTTTCTGAGTGTAAAATTCACTTTCCTTCCTTTCCACTATGGATTAAAGCAGTAAGATGCTCTTCATGGACACCACTACTGTGGCCTTGCTGGGAAAAATAAAGCAATAGAATTTGAAATGTTGAATAATTACAGGGTGGTGAAGTAGTTTTTTTGGTATTTCAGGCAAGGCAAGGCTTTAAATCCTGTATTTGAACAGTCCAGGAGGAGAGGAATGTGTTTAGCTGGCACCACACAAATAAACACCCTGTTAATGTCATAATATTCCTAATATTCTCTCTGGTAATAGGGATGGTACAAGCAAACCTCCAGCACCCACCGCTCACAAAACCCTGTTATTCAGAGAGAGGTTCAGCAGAGCAGCTCCAGGATTTGCTCTTTTATTGTACAAATATCCCATCCTCCACGGACTGAAAAGAAAGGAAAACTTGGTGTTACTTCCTACGGTGCCCGGGTATCCTGTTTACAATTCCAGTGTTTCCTCCTCCCGACACCCCAAAACACCTTCAAACTGCCAGACTGCAGCTTCCTTCAGAGCAGCTGTTTGTGAGAGCAGGAATTACTGCAAGGAAAAAAGCCCAGTTTAAAATCAGACCCTGGAATTCCATTTCCAATTCCTCCTGCTCCACGCAGATCCCATTCTCCACACGTGCAGCAAACTGAGGTCAGGAAAAAAAAAAAGAACAAACCCACCAGTGTAAAGTTTGGGGCTGGCATTTTTGCATCATCACATTTTCTTGTAGTCATATGAGAGGTCAGATGAGTGGAACTTTATCAGCCTGGACATGAAGGACATCCTGTGTGTGCTCATTTTAACAACTGAACAGTTTTTGTGAGATCTGGTACAGCCCTGAAGGGAAAACCTTCCAGAGTTGAAGGATTTTTTTGGATGATCAGGCTGTGTACTCAGGGTATCTCTTGGATCTTGAGAAATGAAGGGTTTAGAGGTACAGAGCCCAACCCTGCAGGCTCAGCAGCTGGGGACCTGGCTTTTGGGGGGATTCTCTGGGTTTGCTGCCAGGTTATGGCACCACTTGCTGTGTTTTGGTGCAATCTCAGCCCCTGACCTTGGCAATAAGTAGGTGTTTTCCTCAGGCCTTTATGGATGCCTTCTCCTGACAAGAACCACATCCACTCCAGGGTCTGCACTTCCCTGGCCCCCACCCGTGGCTGCAGGGACCGTGGGATGTGTGATGTACTCCCGCCGCTGAGCCCGGGCTTACAGCTTTACCACAGCCTCATTTCTGCAACTTCTCGGGGATTATTTCCCTCCTTCGTTGTGCTTTAATTAGACAGAGGCTCAACAGAAGGTTTTGTTCTGGGGAGATGTTTGGGTTTTTGGCAGATTTTTGCAGAGATGATAATTCTGTCTAAGGCTGTAGGATTTGAGTTCTTCCAGACTGGTGACTTAGGTGAGCTGAGATAAACTGCAACTACTTGAACAAATAAAATCAAAACTATTAGAGAGAAAAGAAACTTTTTCTACCTGAAAAATATCTCAGTTCCTGCAATGGGATTTCCACTTAATCCTATTTATCTTCTCAGTAAAAGTTGGTTTTGGTCGCAGAGAGATGTGAGAGTGTGAACTGAAAGCAGTTTTGAGGAGAAAGCTCCAGTTTGGGGCACTGTGGTGCCTGATTTTTCCCCGCTGGAGGCTGTCAGGGCAGGAGCTGGTGCTGCACAGCACCATGGAAAGCTGTATCAGGATGTGATGCCGGATCCAGCTTCTCCAGAGAAATATCTGGGCATGGGAGTTGGCTTGGGACACCAATTTTGGGGCCGGCTCTTAACCCGACCGGCTCGCTGGGTGTCTGTGAGCTCTCCATCCTCCCCAGAGCCTCTCGCAGTTCCCCGTCTCCCGCTTTGCTCCCTGGTGCGGCAGGAGCAGGGAACGGCTGGGATTAGAGGGTGGGAAGCGGAGCAGCTGCCTGTAAACAAAGCTCCATTGACGATCCGAAGCGATGGAGAAGGAGCAACGCTTTAATCTCTTTCATTTCCTAATCCTAAGTGATGTATTGGAGAACAGTAGGCAAGGGGCAGACAGGAGTGGGACTTTGAAGTCCCGTGGAGGTTTGTGCGGCTTCAAAGAGCCTTTCTTGCCTGCTTTATCGGAGTGAATGCCCGCTATGCTGGGGAAAGGGGACGTTTTCGGGTGATCAGCATAAAAGACGAGGCAGGAAGGCTCGTATTCATGGCTTTGACACTTATTGTGCTCATGCCAGCGGTGCTGACACTCCCCAGGACTCGCTGCGGGTGCACCGACCTCTCCCGGGTTGGGACGGGGGGACTGGGAGCTACTCGCTTCAGCCAGGTTGCACCGCTGCTCTGCGAATGCTCTTTGATGGAAAAGCCCCAGAACGTGGGAGCCCGTGAGGTGCCTCCTCTCACTCAGCCAGGAGTGAGCCCAGGGCTGCTCCCTGTCCCTGGCCTGGGATGGCTTTGGCTCCTGGGGAGCCTCACGCCCCCTCCGAGTTCAGCAGCTCCTTTCTGTCGGGCACGAACTGCAGCAGGACCCCGATTTAATTCTTCTCCAGGATGGAGCAGGGAGGGAAACCGGAGCCCGTCCGCCCCAACCCTAAAGGTGCTCTCCTTTTTTCTTTCCCCCCTTTTTTTTTCTTTTTGTTTTTAATTGCTCAGCACCGCCGCTGTCTCCTCACTGTCCTCCGAGACTTACAAAGCATTTCCTGCTCGCGGTGCCTTCTCCGGGCTGTATCTGTTTTGTATTGAGCTAATTAAAATGTTTCCTTCAGAAGAGAATAGTGAACGGCCTTACCCCATATTCAGCCACTGATCCTCAGGGCATGACTCTCTTTTTGTTTGCACTGAGAATGTCTCTCTCCATTTACATCACCCTTTAACCCTTGGCGTGCTCTGCCTTTCCCCATCCCCAGCAGCCTTCAGAGGGGCTGGGCCACAGCCAGGAAACGATGGAATTCACCCCAAACTTCCCAGCCAAGTTTGCATTGTTTAACGCTTGTAAGAGGGGCTTTTTTCTTTGGCATCTGGTGATGGAGGACTGCGGGAATGCCGCTTGTTTGGAGCCCCGGGTCTCTCGCCGAGGGGGGATTGCAGTGTGACATTCAATAGACAAGATTTAGATGCGAAGAAAAGCTGATGAACTGCTGAAAAGCTGAGTTACCCTGTCTGACCAGGTTGTTTTCACCCAGGAATAATGTTTGTGGTGGAGGTTGCTGTGTTTTTGATGTAGCCCTGTTTCTGTACAAAGTGTGGCTAAGGAAAGAAAACACAAAAAATAAGAGAGTCCTGTTTCCCTGAACCACTGGGGACTCCAACAACAGGCCCGGGTTTATTTGCTTACAGTTCCAAAAGGTTCCCAGTCAGCAGCCTGCCCAACAAGCTGCCTTTCTTCGCTTTCCCTGACACAATTTCCAGTGGTTCCTTGGCCATTCCTTGGCTTTTGGGCTCCTTGTTGCCTTTCCTCAGCTCCTCCGAGCCACATGGAGCCCCCCTTTCACCCCATCCTCATCCCACCGGGCCGGATCCTCTGCACTGCCTTTACTGGGATGGGAGAGCTGAACTTTCACCTGTGTTTATCCAAAAATTATGGGGGGTTTTTTGGCCTTTCCTTGCACTAAAAAGCTGCCAGCACGGCAGCACACACACCAATTCCACCTCGGCCTGGGTGGAGGGGCTGTATCTGAGTTCCTTTGGGTGCTGGGCAAGTCCTTCCATGGGGCCGGACAAAATCCATGCTTGGGACCTTGAGGGATCTGTGCCTTGCATTTTTTAACTGCAGGGGGTTGATATAATTGGCCTTTATTCTCTTAAATAACTTCATTCTGGGAGGAAAAGGGGAAGTTTTGAGGATTGTAGAATCCCAGAATGGTTTGGGTTGGAAGGGAACTTAAAGCTCCTCCTGTTCCATCCCCGCCATGAGCAGAGACACCTTCCAGAGGTTGCTCCAAGCCTTGTCCAACCTGTTTTTTTCTGGAAAGGGTTAAAATAAATAATAAAATGACTCCACAATGCAAAAATATCTGATCTCAGCCAGCAAGTGATGCTTCCGCAGTGAAGTTTCTTAGAAATCACATTTCTGGTGATGAGATGAGAGCAAGGGAAGGACATTTTGGCATCGTGGAAGGGCTGGATGCTGCTTTTGCTGCTAAATATGGGCATTTCCATCTGTCAGACACATGCTGGGGAGCAAGAGGGCGAGTTGTCTGCAGGTTCAAGAGAGGAAAATGGGAATATTACTGGATGGAAATCGGAGGTCTGGGTATTTACAGCCATCACAGGGGCTCAAAGCCCATTGAGCTCGTGTTTTGTCCAGAGACAGAACCTGCTCTGCTGCCAGAACACACCTTTGTCCGGGGGCTCAGGGGATGGTCAGTGTCCCTTCATTTCACTTGCCAAAATCAGGAGATTCTCCTTTTCCTCCAAAGCAAACCCACGACAAAGAATCCAGCAGATTTTCCTGCAGCCGGGGTCAGCTAAGGCTGGTTTGGCTCCGGAGCAGGGTGGATCTTTACCCCTTTTGTGGGGCTGCACTGGGAAGCGGGTGCAGGAGGAAGCCTTGCAGAGCCTCTGTCTGTTCTGGGAATAAAGAACTCCTCTTTGCAGGGAGAGAATTCCCCTTCTGTGGAAGGTGGTGGCTCCCCTTCCCTGAGACTAAATCGGATCCTTATTTCGGGAGGAGGAGCAACGCGTGGAGGAGCAGAGTGAGGCTCTGCACGCACGCCTGACCTGGGAAGACCTCCCGAGGGTGGCTGAGTGCTCCAGGAGCCATCCCCACCCATCCCAGCCCGCGGGGACGGCTCCCTGACGGCTCCTTGGGGATCCTGGAGCACCTCGGGCTGGGAACACCGCACCAGCCACAGCAACACCCAGACATTGGGAAACACAGCCCCAAATCCCAAATATGCTTTAAGCAGGGCGAGGGGCAGGCGGCACAGATGGGTCATGGACATGGCGTGGATCCAGATGGCTCCAAGTGCCACAATGACAGAATCCCGAAGTGCTTTGCCACGTACCCTCCTACAGTCCCAAGGATGTGGCCCGAGGTTTGGCTAAAATTGCCTTAATTCCTTGTGCAGCTCAGGGCTGGAGGAGGGAACCACCCTCCGGCTGGGACTGCATCCTCTCCCTGCCCAGGGAATGTTTCCATCCCTGCTTCTCAGCAGCCTCAGGTGCAGCTTTGCAGGTTTTTTGCCTCACTGTAATGCTCTGAATGAAAATGAGTGGGGAGTTGGGGCATTTGTTGTGTTTGTCTGTGTGGAGCTGAGCTCCTGACTCTGGAATTTGGAAGACACTGATTTTTATCAATTGAGGATTCTCAGTTTTAGTCTCAAAGGATTCGAGGGAGATGTTTGTTCAGCCTCCCCTCCCACCCCTTCCTCCCTCCCCAGGGTTTCAGGAGTTTCTTTGACAATTCAGAGGCTCTGAACCCCCCAAAATACCAGGGTTGGTTTCCTGCCTGTTTTGTTTTTAGCTTTGGGAATGCTCCTAAGGAAAAGAAGATGGAAAAGTACTACAAGGGGGGAATATCCTTATCACCGAGCTGTGAACTTTGCACTTCCCATCCTCTGGATTTTGCTGTTCTGTTCCTATAGGGCAGCAATACAAAAACCACACACAATTGTCTCCTCTCAAACAATGATTTGGGAATGTCATTAAAACCTCCAAACTCTTCCTGCAAATTCTTCTGCAATGTGCTTATATTGTGTTAAATCCTCTCTCTTCCAAAGAGCCAAATCTTTAAATTATGCTCTTCATCATTCATTTTATTTCTGACACCAGGGGTTTTTAGGGCTGTGTTTGAATTTTTCTCATTGAATTTTGCGGCTTTAAAGGAGTAGATTGTAGCCATGAATGAAAGCCAAAGTGATAAATCCAATTTTTAAGTTTTTCAGTATAATATAACTTAATTCCTAATTTTTAATCGAGTTTGTAGGAACCAGCCCTCCATTAAACGAAGTTGAAAGCGGGTGTCATTTTTATGCCACTTTTATATACAACCCTTTTTAAGCTTAGATTAAAGTGTCTTTAGGACACTGACTTCACGTACGAAAGAAAGCTGTAACCAAGGGCTATTTTTCACAAACACACAACAAACAAGAGGACAGAAAAGTCCTTAACTTGTCATCTGCGGTGCCGCAACGAGAACTACGGTGTGGGTGGAGAATGACGGTGGGACTCAGAACCATTTCCACGCGATCCGGAGGAGCAGCTCCCCCAGTAATTACTTTCCCAAAACTTGCAGCTCATCTCTCTCCCTTTAAGCAGAGCCAGCCGTGGCAGGGCTGGGGCAGGAGGACCGGGAGCTGCCAGCGTAGGAAAACCGCGGCTGATCTCCGGTGAAACCCGGCGGGTTCCATCCCCCAGACCCATCCCCTTCAGCTTCCAGACCCCCCCGCCCGGAGCTGCCACGAAATCCGGCCGCTTTTCCGCTGCCTTGGGAAGGGTGGGAGCAGGGACTTACCGGGACCGCCACCATTCCCACGGCTCGGTGCTTCCCCGGGATCCTTTGTGTCCGCGGGACACGGGCCGGGTTATTCCCACGCGGAAAACCCGCGCCTTCCACTTTATCCAAGTTCAGCCGCTCATCCCCGGACCCCGCGCCGGGCGGGAGCTGCCCGGCCTTTGTTCCAAGCGGGATCGGGGCTGCCGAGCGCCGCTGCCATCGCGTCTCGGGAAAACGGGACGCGAGGATGGGCCCAGTGTCTGGGCAGGGGCTGTGGGCAGGGGGAACTCCTGGGGGTCTCCATAGGAAACGCTTTCCATTGGGCAGGGATGTGTTATTAGCGCCGCAGCCCGCCCCGCCCCGGCGCTCCGCTGGGTCCCTCTCGCGGGGCTCTAGCCATGGATTCCCTTCCAGAGCCTCTCCCCGCTCGGAATTAGCAGCTTAAGGACAGCCCGACAACGAGCAGCGCGGATTTCCTGAGCAATTAGCTGGGGACTCAGCCTGGGAGAGCGTGCCCGGTGGGAAGGAGCAGGGAAAAGCTCCTCAGGGCTCGGATTTTCCTTGCCAAGGCTGTAATTGTTTTGCCTTCCAATTAAAAAAGTGAGGAGGGGAGGTGGGGAGCTGAGAATGGGGAAAGCGTTGGGTAAAAGTGGAAAGCTGCAGAGCGAAGCTGGCCGTAAAAATGAAATTTCTCCCTCAACAGATTCAGAAAGGCGCTGTTTGTTAGGCTGGGGGTTGTTGTTTTGTTTTAAATCTTCTCAACGGAGCTGACTGGAACAGTCTGAGCTCTTGCTCTGAAAGCGCTGGATTCCTGCTGGAAAACCGGTCAGCTTCCCATTTCCAGGGCCATCATTACAAATACTCAGGGAAGCGTGGCTGCGTCTGCCGAGGAGCTGCCCCCCAGAGCCGCCCGGTGAATCCGCCCTCCGCCTAAAAACTGGTCATTTTTGCCTCTTACCTTCGATATCAGCCCTTCAGGTAGGGACGAGGATCCTCTGGCAGCAGCAGCAAGGCAGCGGATGGTTCATTTTCTTCCCTTTTCAGCCCCCTCTGATTCCATAGGGCTGAAATCCCGGGGCTGCTGCTGCTAAAGCCCAGCCTCCCCCCTAACGCGTCTCGCTCGCATTGTGTTTGTCTCTCCTCTTCCTCCGCTCTCCTTGGCTGTTCCCACAGGCAGCCAAGGCCAGCGAACAACTCATTGTGAGGCTGGGATGGAAGTTACTCCTCCGGCTGGCGGCCGCGGTGGCTCAGTGGCCTCTGCAGCGCGCCCCGCTGCTGCCACGGGCTTTTATCCCCTCCATGCAAATAACTTCCTGAATATCTCATGTAACAGCAGCTCCGGGCTGCTCAGCCTCACCCTCCGAGAGCTCCCGCTTCAAGGAAACAGCAGAACGGGAGCGAGGATTCGGGTTGGGAACGGGGGCGGCGCAGATGTTTCCTGCTCGCGGGGGGGGCAAAGGTCCTTTTTATTTGTTTAGTAAAAAAGAGTCACAAAATGTGGGAGAATGGTGAAGGGGCGGCCCAAGGTGTCGCTGTCACTGGTGTAAAACTGAGCGTGGGGGCTGGCAGGAGGCTCACGATGGAAAATCCACCAGTTCCACCAGTAAATTTCTGCACAGAAACCCAGTTGCGTGGCTTGTGGGCATTTTCAGGCTGCTGATCCCTGGGGAGATGCGACTGCTCTTCACACCCATTCTTATGCGAGGGTGAGAGCTCTCAGTGGGGACCCATCAACCAACATCTCGGCATTTGAAACCCTTTTTTTTGAGGGGAAAACAGGATGTTGGGAGCTGGGTGTGCTGCCACAGCTTAGAACGAGCTCACCGAAACCCTTTGCAGATGTCTGAGCTCCAAAAGTGCCAGTGCTGGGCAAAGCCATTAGAGGGGAGACTGATGACTCCTTGAAGATGAAATGCAGCATAAATCTGAAACCCAAACTCCTGTGCCTCGTGCAGTGCTTAGCAGAACGTGGTGGTTGTGCCAACGGTGCTGCTGCTGGAACCGGAGCAGGCAGCTGCGCCTGGCTGGGCTGTTCGCTCTCCCTCCCGAGTTATGCTTTAATTAAACTCTCCTGACAGAAGTCTTCAGCTGCTGTGAACTCCGGGGGCTGGGAGAACAACTCCTTGTCACGTTACCTCCGGTCGAACTGGAGATTGGGAACGGGATTCCTGCCCTTTGTGGAGTCCGTCCTTCCAAACCGTCGTGGTGATTCCAACTTTGTGTCCAGCCATGGTTCCTGTTAAATCCAGCAGGAGCTGTAGGGAGCTGGGTATTCAGTCACCACTTATTTAGGGGCTTGTCTGGATTTTTTTCTTTTAAAAGGAGTGTTTTTTCTGCTAGCTGTAGGCAAAACTAGAAGTTGGAAAAGTGGAATCTATAGGTTGATCCATAATGCTGCTCTCCAACCTCTGGAGACCACAGAAAAAAATTCAAATGCCAACATTTTCCCTATGGAACATAACATCTTTGCTATTGGTGAGAAAGAAAACATCCCCAGAGCAATATATTCCTGCTGCCCTCCGAGGCACGCTTCTCAAAGGAATAGAGGCCTTTATCCTTCTCCTCACCAGCTCAGATGTCGTGCTATCAACTACTCGGTGCATTTTTTTTTTAAACAAAAAGAAGTACAAACATTTCCAGCAAAGTGCCCTTAAGAGAGGTTTATTTGCCAAACACCGAGCGAGGAGGAGGAGGCTGCCTCTCTTCTTGGTTACAGTTACAGGCGAGTGTTTTCTTTAAAATGGAAAAACAACCAGCAGACTCCCGGGCTCTTCATCTCTGCACAACCCATCGGGGTCCCCACCCTGATCCCATGGAGCTCCTCGTGAGCTTGGGACAGGGTGGGATTTAGTGAACTCTCCTTGTTAAAACATTGGCAGAACATCAATAATCTCGAGTTATTTTGGAAAACAAGGGGAAACTGGGCTGTTGTCCTATTGGAAACTGCGGCTGCTGAGAAGGCACAATTGTTGAAGGAGAAGTTTCACCCCCTGGTTGCAGAATTTGCTGCCTGTGCACGGAAACCCCACTGAAATGGCACTTCTGGGGTGTCTCTGCTTGCGTCAGTGCTGGAGTGGCTTTGGGAATTGAAATCAATTCCCACTGATTTCAGCCAGGCAGGAACACCTGAATTTAAGGGAGAATTTTGCCCAGAAAATTACCATATTGCCTTTCCTGGTGATTAATTCCTGGTGATTCTTCTGCTGTCAAACCCGCTGAGTGTTTTCAGTCAATCGAGGCTTTATTGTGCCAATTTTCCCACTTCAGAGCTTAGGAGCTCTCAAAGAGCACAACCCAAATCCAGCTGGCATTTAAAGGATATAGGATATATATTATAGAGGCATTCACTTTGCTCCTTTATTGCTCCTTTCCTTCCTGCACCAGCAGAATTCATTTGTCCTTTGGTATTTAAATATTGCTTGGCTTTGGTTCATCCTGAACCTTCCACCCATGGAATCTGTGGCAAAAATGGAGCATCCAGGAGTGACTTTGTTGCACCAGAGTGGTTTAGGGACATTTCTTGGGATTTAGGGATTCTGCCTGGGCCTCGTGTTGCCAAAATATCAACTCTTTGTGCTTCAAACTGTTGTGCTTCGATGATTTTTTAGAATTTTTTCCTGTCTGGAAAAGGCCATCAGGATCATTATTGGGGGGATTAAACCGACAGGTTCAATTCTGTTTGAATGGGGTATTTCACTGAGGGGTTTCCCAGGAAAACTACAGGAAACAATCGGTAATGCTGGCATTTTCCTGAGGGAAAAGGGGAAAAAAAAGTCGCTTTACAGACACCATGGTCAGTGCCGGAAAAGATTTTAAAGGAAATTCCTGAGCAAATGCAGGAGAACCAGGTTGGATGGGGTTTGGAGCAGCCTGGGGTAGTGGAAGCTGTCCCTGTCCATGACAGGGAGTGGGACTGGACGAGTTTCAAGGTTCCTCCCAACCCAAACCAGGCTGGGATCCCATGATTCTGAAACCCTTCAAGAGCTCCTTAATGCTGCAGAATTCCTGATGTTCCATGGCTTGTCAGGGCTTCCATTTGAAATCTTTGTTGGAAAGTTTTATAACACAGCAACCAAAAATCACTTTGGAGTGAAATGGAAGTGCAAAGTGTCTTCTCTTCGGGGTGTTTTCTTTTAAATATGCGTGTGGAAGAACCTTTTAAATAATTTTAAGAGCTGTAGAGAGATGGCAGAAAAGAAAACCAAAAGGCAAGTGCCCATTGAAGCCATCCTGTTGCAATTTCTAAAAGGGTTTCACTTAAAAATCCTGCTGTGTTTATTTATCAGCACTTAACGTTCCATTACTCTCCTCTCCAAGAGGACTTTTTGCTCAGTGATATTTGCCAGGATATTTCTTCTCCAAATGTTTAGGCCTTTCTGTATTAAATGCACTTGACTCCAGCAAAGGCTGAGCCCATGAGCTGCTGAAATTGTGGAAAAATGAAACAAAATTTTGTGCAACTCCAAACCTCCGTTGGCACCAAGGCCTGAACCTGAATATCCTTCCAAACCCCACATTTGGTCCTCAACTTCTGCTTTTTTTTTTGCTCTGTGACATCCCCAATAAGCCAGGAATGTCATCCCTCCAGGCAGAGCCCTCTCCGAGCCTCTGGCGCTCGCTCCTTGCCTCTCCATGTCCTACAGGAATTCAATCCAGCTCTTCCAAGGTTGTCTAAGCAGTTGCAGAGCCTTTAATTTCTCTTGTTGATGGAGAAGGGAATAACTTTGCAGACTTCCCACTCATTCCTCACCTTCCCCGTAGCTCGGAGCAATTCCCAGTTTGTGTGGCCAAATCCAGCCCGTGCTGTCTCCCTGCAGAAACCACATCCAGGATCGAAATTCCTGGTTATCCTCCCCTCCAGAATGAGTTCGCTGTGTCCGTATTTTCAGTGGGATCCGGGTTTGTCGGCTCCTTTTGCCCAGTTCAGAGGGACAGATCCCCAGTTCTGTGGCTGTAAGATCCCGGTGGGAATGACACCGTTGTTTTGACAAGAGGCTCCAGCTCCTCCGAAATCTTATCCCTGGAAAAGGGAGCAGGTGTTTCCCAGCAGAGCCTGCCAGCTCCAGCCGGGCAGAGCCTGATTCCCGAGCTGTGACATCGCTCCTGCCGTGTCCGAGGGGACACTGAAACATTTCCCTTTGTCTTCCCAGCCTGGAGAACAGAATTGTAAGGAAAACCGGATGAAATAGAGTATAGAATTCTTTTGATGTGAATCCCAGTGACAGCTCCTATTCCAGGCATGGTGGAGCCTGGGTTGTAAGCAGGGGCTTGGATTGGGATTGGGAAGCGATCCTGCCCATGGCAGAGGGCTTGGAACTGGATCATCTTTAAGGCCCCTCCCAACCCAAGGTGTCAGTGCCAGCAGGAGATCCTGAATCCATCGTTCATCCCTCACACCCCTTCCCTGGCATGATGGGATGGCTGTGAGTGCACCATGACATCCGCGAGCGCTGGTGTTTTCCTGGCATTTTCCTGGCATTTTCCTGGCATTTTCCTGGAGTAAACTCAGTCCCTCCAAAAGATTTGGGAAGGATGAAGAGAAAAAAATGCCAGGAAAAGCCACCAAAGGGCTGTAAATGAAGCCAGAGGACACCAAGGAATGAGGCAGGAGCAGGGACAGCACCTGGAGCACAGAGGGAGCTGAAATTCCAACAAACCCCAAAGACATGAGAAGTCAGGGAATGCATTCCGTGTTCTGACAGCAAAAATTCCCAGTTTAAAAGGGCTGGGAGCACCCCAAACAATCGAGGGCGCAGCCAGGCAGGAGCACAATTCTGCTGGGCATGAATAGAAGGAAGAAGCAGCTGAATATCAGGAAATGTTTGGAACAATGAGGGGTTTGGGCTTCGGTGGAGGCTCCCCAGGGAAGTGGTAAAACCCACATGGGCTGGATAATGGAAAACCAGACAAAACCAGAGCGTGTCTGTCATGGAGAGAATTCCTTCAGCACAGGGATGGGCAATTCTCCATCCTTAGGGAGCAGCGCATTGCTGGTGGTGTTAAAAATGTCTTTAAGGGACCAGTTTGGAGTCCCAGGTTTAGGATTCCTTGCAAAGGAGGGAGGTGGGGAGACCCTGGCACAGGGTGCCCAGAGCAGCTGGGGCTGCCCCATCCCTGGAAGTGTCCCAGGCCAGGTTGGACGGGGCTTGGAGCAGCCTGGGATAGTGGGAGGTGTCCCTGCCATGGCAGGGGATTGGAACTGGATGAGCTTTAAGGTTCTTCCCACCCAAATCAGTCTGGGATTCTGTGACTGTATCCTAACCCCAAAATGAGGCAGTTTGGGTTCGATTGTGCCCATGCCGGGGTCAAACGCCCAAATTGTGCCTCTCTTGTAGGACTTGCATAGCAAAGCTCATTAACAGAGCTAATCTTGCCCAGCCTGAGCTTTTCTGTTGCGCGAACTCCCAGTGTTATGCAAATCCAAGTGGTTTCATTCCTGTTGCGGCCCCGCCACTTCATTCCTGCTCCCCAGTTGTTGATGGGACTTTGGCCTCGCCTCACTAATTGCAATTAAGCTTTTGGCAAAGCAGCAGCGAGGGCTGTCTGCTCTGGGTTTGGGTGTTCCTGCTCTGAAAGGTTCACCACAATGGGTATTCCAAGGAATATCCTGCCAGCTGTGTTGGTAGTGCCCTGCTCTGAGAGTTTGGATCATTTTTTTATGACTCATGGAGGTTCTTTTCGTCCTAATTTGTTTGTTTTTCTGATTGAAAAGTGGTTTCTGAGGGGAGAAAAAATCCATATTTAATGCCCTTGGATTATGTTTGGGTTTTTTATTTCCAGAAGCCTTTTTCTATCCACAAAATACTTTCTAAAGGTTTCTTCTGCCAGACACTCCAGAAAATCCCTTTGCTCCTAATGAAAGTAGGATGCTCTGTGGAAAAGAGCAGGAAAGAGGAAAGGTTCTGATAACACATTTCCCTTTGTTATCAGAGGGGAAGAATCTCTTCCAACATAATTGCTGTAGAGAGAAAAGCAACACCAACAGGGCAATGCCTCCACTTTTTTTCCTTTTCCCTTTCCCCTGTTGACTCCTGGTGTCCTTCCAGGCCTTGGGAAGGCACGGCTGCCCCATCCCATCCCACCCCCACTCTGGGAACAGCTCTCCATGAAACGTGAGACCCTCACTCATAATTCATGGGCTTCCCCTTTTACCACCACTGAGTGAGCAGGGAAGGACAAATGCATCTCCTGTGACTTGGAGCCAATACAGGATTTTTTTCCTGGGTTCTTGTCTTCCCTCCTTCACTGTCCTGCTTCTCCTCTGGGAGAGGATTTACTTAAAGCAAGGATTTGACTCCACGTTTGAGAGTGGTTGTATTGACTGAAGGGAATAGACCAAAGCAAATCAACCCTTACAGTTTTACAGAGTCTGATCTGAGGCTTTCCTGCTGGTTTCTTGTTTCTTGCAATGCGATTTCCCCGATTATTCCTCATGATGAACTCTCCCAGGGCAAACTGGCTGTGGAAATGGGGGAGAATGGGATGTTTTCCTTGTTTATAACAGGCTGCCGCCTGAGCTCTGTGGGACCTGCTGCCCTTGGGTATGTCCTGTGGGCTTGAGGATCATTTCATCCGCCCCCTTCCCATCACTGCCCTGTCACAGCCACAGGGAGGAATCTGGGAGGCTTTGTCCCCTTCTTGAGCCGGGCAGTGACGCAGCCACGGCCGAGGGGCTGCCAAGGCTTTGATGGAGCTGCCCTGGATCTGTTGGAAAAGGCTTTGATTGACCTCATGCACTCAGAATTTTCCAAACGGCTCAATTCCAGACTTCTCCACCCCTGGGCCTGCCTGTCCCGGGAAGGGCTGGGAAGGTCAGGGAGCGAAGTGCCCGGTGGGCTCCGAGAGACCACGGTTGGTTCCCGGTTGGACTCAAGGTGGGTTTGGAGCAGGATGGGATGTGGAGGCCACCAGGATGTGGTGACCCCTGTCAGGGGAGGGAAAGGCAGCTCTTCTGCAGGATCCGCAGGTGGATTTTGCTGGCAGGGCTGGAACACAACGAGCTCCCAATGAAGGCAGCACCTTCCAGCAGCTCTCCCTCCGTGCCTGGGGGGATCCGACTCCGGCTGCACCGTGACTTGGGAAGCAGAAACCAGCACGCCCAAAGGGAAGCACCAGGGGAATTCAGGGAGACAGAAAGCAAGTCAAGAGCCTGGAATTTATCCAGGTCCTTGGGGCTGTCACCCCATTTCCTGCAAAACCATAAGGACCACGCGTGGCCTTTGTCCCGCTGTTGTGTCCCCTGGGAGAGGTGCAGGGCAGTGGCACCGGTCCTCGAGGGGTTTCTGGGTGCTGGGCCAGCCCCGGCTCCAGCCCCTGCAGGGCAGTTTTCCACAGTGGCACAGGGATGTTTTCCCTTGGGAGCTCTGGCTGTGGCTCACGGTAATTATTCCCATGGGAATTCAAGGTGACTTGTCAGACCACTATGAGCAGATCCTATATTTATCCTAAGCCTGACACATCTTTAAATAGCACGGATACATGGCAGGTCCCTGGCCAGAGAGTTCACCACTATCAGTTTCCCTGAGTGTGGTTCCTTGGAGCAGTATGAGAAGGAGCAGATCCTCCCTAAATGTCGCTTTGATCCCACGTTTTTCTGACCAGGATTTGCCAGAGCCTCTCCCTTCTCCATCAAGTCATTGTTACACCTCTTCTGGAAATATTATTTCCCCTCTTCTTGTTCTCTTTAGCTTTCCCAAAATACCCCTCCTACCATCTTCTGAAATCCTGCTGAACCTCTTCCAAATTCACAGAGTCATAGAATTGCTGAGGTTGGAAAAGATCTCCAAGGACACCAAGTCCAAGCTGGGCCTGATCCCCACCTTGTCCCCAGCCCAGAGCTCTGAGTGCCACGTCCAGGCCTTCCTTGGACACCTCCAGGGATGGCGACTCCAGCACCTCCCTGGACAGTTCCAAAGTTTAACAACCCTTTCCATGAAGGAATTCACCCAGTATCCAACCTGACCTCCCCTGAGGCCGTTCCCTCTCCTCCTGTCCCTGTTCCCTGGGAGCAGAGCCCGACCCCCCCTGGCTGCCCCCTCCTGTCAGGGACTTGTGCAGAGCCAGAAGGGCCCCCCTGAGCCTCCTTTGCTCCAGGCTGAGCCTTTGCCCAGCACTGGAGTTAAACTTTCCCCTGGTTCCAGGAGAACACATGGTTTTGCTTAGCTCTGCCGAAGGAATTCCGAGCCGAACGTGGTGGAAGTGGATGTGCCAAGGTAAGTAACCTCTGCTGTGAACTCGGACAATCAAAGCTTGGGATTGTTTGTTTTCCTACGTATGGATTTACCAGCTGCTGCTCTCTGACATTTCCTGATGTTTTCTCTTTCCTCACCCAGACGTCATTGCCGTGTTTGTCATCCCACGTGCAGGGGTAGCCAGGTATCCCGGGAGGCTTTTCCTCCACCCAGGGCAGGATCCGGCAGGGAATCCCAATTTACTGCTTGGACCAAATTTGCTGTGGTGGGGAACAGGCACGAGCAGTGTTTTACACACTCAGCACCCAGAAAAAGACTTGCGGAAATCTCAATGCAGGCTGTTGGAAATGCCAGGGGATCCTGAAAAAAGTGCTGGATATTTTATATAAACTTTTCCAGAATGTTTGCTACAAGAAATGTATCTTGCATTAGAGAAAACCAGGAGAAACCTGACTGTAAAAGTATTTTCTCTCGTGATATTCCTGAATATTCCTTGTGATTCACTTTCTGTTCTGAGGGAAAGCTTTGCAGTAGGAGCACATCCCGGAGCTGTCACACCTAGAGCTGGAATCTTGTGGACACTTGTGTTCCCAAAGTTTGGGATAACTCCCAAAGGCTCCCTGGCTTGCTGTGCATCCCTCGGTCCTGCCAGTGGTCACATCCGTGGATTAGCCACGCTGGAGAAGGACAACTGGCAACTCCTTTTGGGTGTCTGGGATTCAAACCAACAGTTCCCTGTACACCCCAAAATGGTGTTTTGAGCCTTGACTCTCAGATTTGCACAGCCTGGGTTCCAGGTGTGGCAGGAGTTCCTCAGTAAAGGTTGGGGAAGGTTTGAATGTCAGAAATAATTGTGTCTTGCAGAGCTGCCTTGACACTAACGAGGGTCTGAGACCATTTTGTTGGCTTGCACAAGTTGCTTCTGCAAAGAACAGTGATTTCACACCCTGTCATTTGGAATTTGGGTCCTACCTGGTGTCTGAACCTCAGCCACGTGTGGGATTTATTCAGGCTGCAAACAGAGCCCTCCAAAGCTCAGAAATGCCACAGTTTCTGTTGCCTGCAGAATTTTTACACCAGAAAATGTATTTTCTGTATATTTTCTGTATATTTTCTTTGTGTTGTTTTCTCCACAAGCCGCCACTCCGTTTTGGTGCACAGGATGAAAAACAGAGCTTGAAAAGCTGCCTAAGCCTTTGCAAAGAAATAGTTTCTGTAGTTCAGAGGGTTTTTTTAACTTGCCAGGTGTCAAAGGGCTCCTCAGACAACAGCAATGGAGATTCTCGGGTCAGGCTGAGAAAATGAAATTTTAACTGAAATTTGGGAGCTGTTGTCACTGACCTTTAGAGTGCAGAGAACAAGAGGTTTGAGATGTCGGTCCCAGCTCTACCTCCTGAGCTCAGTGACTGTGTCACTCCTGGAGTTATCTGAACAAATTGGAAACAAGGAGCAGGTTCAGGATCCCTGAGAAACGTTGGGAGCAGCCCTGCAGCCTGGCTGGACCCAGCACCTCTCCTGGAAAACCTCCACCTGTGCACCTGGCACGTGTCTTGTCTTTGCTCCAGAGATCCACAGGCAAAAAAAAAAAAATCATCTGGCACCAAGCCTGGTGTAGCTGCAGGGCCAGAATCCAGGGAAGGCTCCTTCAGGGAGCAAGGCCAGGCAGAGGGGGCTCCGGGGGGAGTGGGGTGTGATTCCCAGCTCCAGGCAGAGCTGTCTCCGGCCTGGAAGAAGCCCAGAAGACAATGGCTGTGGCCCTGTTCTCTAAAGGGAGCTTGGAAACTGGGGAGGGAGAAAGGAAGTTTCTGGTCCCTTCTCTCCCAGGGAGAAATTCCTGGGGAAGAAGCAGAAGGGAATGCTGCACAAACCAGCATGAATGATATAAAAAACGTAAAAATGAGCCATGGAATATAAATACACCAAAATCTCTGCCCACCAAAGCTCCCCAGGGCAGGACTAGGAGCAGACAGGGGCCTGCTGTGTGCCCTCTGTCCCCAGGCTTTCCCTCAGTCCATACACCTTGGGATTTGTTTATTTGGGTGACTGTTCCTTCATCTGGGAGGATTCTTGGGCTGTATTAAGCACTGAGGCTCCGGGCTGAGCTCCACAACCCCACAGGGCACGGAGAAGTGAGCGGGCAGAGGCTCAGCCCTGCAACCTGACGGGTAAAAATATCCCGGGCAGAGGCTGGGAGATGAAAGGAGCCACAGCACGTCCCCAAACACAAACCCTTTAATGAGGCCGAGCCACTGGGGCTGCACCAACAATTTTGGGGGCTCTGGTGGCCAGGCTCCCCATGAATAGAGCACTTGTGGAAGGCCTTCCCTGCCATTTGCACGGCGTGGGGGGAAAACAAGGCTCAATGAAAGCTTTGAAAAAGCTCTGCTTTTCCAGGCCACGTTTAACTTTTAAACTGCTGCGAACTTGATACCTCCACACTCAAAGTCATTTCATGACAGCAGCACACAGAAAGGGGGAGAGAAACCCGTTTGGCTTGATTTTCAGGTAAACTTAGACTTCTCCAGGAGCTTTTTTCCTGGCTTTTCAAAGTAGTGGAAGGCAGGTAATTTAACACATTCTTACAGGCTCACAGCAGTGTCAGGGCCCCTCATGATGAGAAAGACACTGAGGGGCTGGAGTGAGTCCAGGGAAGGGAACGGAGCTGGGGAAGGGGCTGGAGCAGCAGGAGCATCTGAGGGAGCTGGGAAAGGCGCTCAGCCTGGAGCAAAGGAGGCTCTGGGGGCCGTTCTGCCTGTTCACAAGTCCCTGACAGGAGGGGGCAGCCGGGGGGGGTCGGGCTCTGCTCCCAGGGAACAGGGACAGGAGGAGAGGGAACGGCCTCAGGCTGTGCCAGGAGAGGTTTAATTTGTATATCAGGGAAAATTTCTTCATGGAAAGGGTGGTCAGGCATTGGAATAGGCTTCCCAGGGCATTGATGGAGTTACCATCGCTGGAAGTGTTCAACAGACCTGTGGATGTGGCACTTTGGGACATGGTTTGGTGGTGAAGGTGGCAGTCATAGGTTCACAGGTGGACTCGATGATCTTAGAGGGCTGTTCCAACCTTAGCAATTCCATGATTCCCAGATTCCTGGGAGATCTGTGTGCACTGTGCATGTTTGCATTTGCAAACATGGCTTGGTGTTAGGAGCAAACACTGCAGACACTCCCAGTGCTGGGATGGGGTCCCGGCCCTGCCAGGGGTTCCTGTGTCCCGCGGCTGTGCCGGAGCTGCTGCTGCCGAGGCAGCTCGTCCTGTGCTAATTAACTCTGCTGACTAACGAAGCTGGGGAGGCTGTCCTGCGCCAGCCCCGCTCTGTTCCCACACTGAGGGGCTCTGTCCAGCCCAGGTGTCCCTGCACAGGCAGGACGAGCTGTGGGCAGCCCTGGAACTCGCCCCAAACCCCAGGTCACGTCCTGCAAACCTTTGGAGCCCACGGAGCGCTGGCAGCTGCCCCGCTCCCAGAGTTTGCTGGAGGTTGCCATGGAGAGATTTGGCTCCTTCTGCCTCGCCTCTGGTTGCTTTTCCCGGTGCTGAGGGAGGGAGCACAAACCCTGCCAGGTTATTTCAGTCCTTGGACGCGGCCAAGCAGGAATTTGGCTGAGGAAGGGCAGGAGCCAGGTGTAACTGTGGCACCACGGGAGCATCCCTTACCCTGACACTGCAGGGATGGGATTCGGAGCAGCCTGAGGTGGGCTCTGGCAGCTGCAGGTCTGCAACCACACGGGGTAATTTGGGAATGACTGAGGCAGGAGGTGATGGAATGGTGAAGGGCAACCCTTCCGTGATCTCGCTCCAGTGAAAATCCAAGCCCATGGATCAGGGGCTTAAATCAACCTGGTCTAGTTGGAGGTTCCCTGCCCATTGCAGGGAGCTGGAATGAGATGGCCTCTAAGGTCCCTTCCAACCCTGGAGACCTGGGAGAGCAGGACACAGCCCTGGCTGCCTCAGCCCAGCCTGGGGAGCTCCTGCTGCTGTCGGCAGCTCCTGGATCCGCCGGGATTTTAAGAAGTGCTGGATCAGCTGGGGGTGGGAATCACCTGTGCTATAAATACCTGTTCTCTGCCAGAGCAGGACTCGGGCTCCGAGTCAGCAAAACGTTTCAGCACGTGCAGAAGTTGAGCGTCTGCTTGTTTTTAAGCTGGCACTTGTAAATCTGGGGGGCTGCAGTGATGCTGCCATGGCTTGGCCAAGCTGGGTCCCAGTCACGATGGCTCTTGGTGCCTCCCTGGAGCTCCGGGTGAGCCCTGGGAATGCTGCCTTCAGCTCCAACACCTCTAAAGAACAAAAAATAGTCCAAAGCTGTAAATAGGGGAATAAACATTCCCACAAGTCATCTGCTGTTAATATCCAGTCGAATCATTTCATTTGAATCCAAGACCAGCAGAGCAGCTTTCAGCCTCTGAAGGCCATTGAATATCACACTTGAATATCATAAGTGAAAGGATTGCAGGGCATGTTTTATTTCACTGAAAGCATTTAGTGCTTTGCCAAACTCTGTCTCCTGAGAGTCACTGCAAATATGTTCTCCTGCTTTTCATACAATGGGGTTGTGCAACTCATTAACCATTCCTGCAATTTTACCTTGGAGGTTCCTCTAATGCAAATGTGTAGCTTGGTCTCACAGACTTATGTCCCCCTAAATAAATAAATATATGAGCAACCTTCCTTCCAGTGCCTAAAGGGGCTCCTGGAGAGCTGGAGAGGGGCTTTGGACAAGGGTCTGGAGTGACAGGACAAGGGGGAATGGCTTTAAGGTAAAGGAAAGTGGATTTAAGTTGAATACCAGGAAGAAATTCTTCCCTGTGAGGGTGGTACAGGGTTCCCAGAGAAGCTGGGGCTGCCCTATCCCTGGAAGTGTCAAAGGCCAGGTTGGACGGGGCTTGGAGCAACCTGGGACAGTGGAAGGTGTCCCTGCCCATGGCAGGGGATTGGAAATGGATAATCTTTCAGGTTCCTCCCCATCCAAACCATTCTGTGATTCCATATCCTCACCTGTGCCATGCTGCCACAGCAGATTGTTTTATGGAATATTGGGAATCAGTCGCTTCCCAGCAGAGAAGAAGCAAAGTGAGGACAAGTTGGACTGTGCCAGGCCCACGTTAAATTAAATCAGGAAAAGCTAATTAACATTGCTTGATTTACATCTTCATTTACCTTTCCTTCTGCCTCGTGTGCAGGACAGGCCTCGGTGGGAGGCCGGAACGTTGTGCAGCTTCCTACGAGCACTGGGTGCCTCTGCCACGTTTGACTCCCTGCAGCTGCTCAGGGTGAGTTCATTATCTCCTTAAAGGAGGCATTTCTGTTTTCACAGGGTGATTAGAGGGCTGATGGAAACATGGAGAGAGCAGAAACCCAAATATTTAGGCAGACCCATAAAGCGCTTCCCAGAGGCGGCCCTGCAGCTGCAGCTAAGGCTGGTGGTTTTCCGGGTGACACATTTTTCCTAAGGGATAAATTACTGGAGTAGCTTGAAGTGAGCATTGCCTTGTGCTTGCACTGTGCAGGGCAGAGCTGCACTGACATCCAGGAGTGGCTCCAGTGAGTTGTTCCCGGGCAGTTGTTGTAGTTGTCCTGGTGATGGGTCCCTGTGGGAATGACGGATGTGGCGGAGCCGTGCCGGAGCACAGCAGCTTGGCTGGGACAAGGGACAACCTTCTGTGGGCAGAGAGCTCCCAGAGTTTGGCTGGCCGGAGGTCTTGCCCCATGGATGTGCTCCAGTGCTGGGGAGGATTCCGTGCATCCTTCACATGGATGCTCTTCCCGCCCACGGCACGGGCACGGAGCAGGTGCCAGCGCAGCTCACGCACTCAGGATTTCATAGAGATCCGTAGTTTTGCTGCTGAAAAGCATGAATCAGTCCAGTCTTGCTTGATCCCTCCCTCCCTCCCAGCCTTCCCAGCTAATAATGGGCACATGGAAGTGATTAAGGCAGCCTCGTGCGACTGTTGCTTGTTGTTTGTGCTGCCTCAACGTGGGCTTTATCTCCCAGCACGAGGGGGACGTGCTTGGCACGTTGGACCCATGGCTTTGCCAGCTGCAGGCAGAGCACCAGCTCCTCCCAGCGCCCCTGGAGCTGGGAATTCCTGGTTTTCTCCTGGTGAGGAATGTGTGGCTTTAGTAATCCAGATAAGCTCGTTCTTCTCCTGCTTTGAGCAGTCTTTGCGTCGCTTCTCCTTCGCTGAGCGATGCTCGGGGTGGGTTTGGTCTTGAGCACGTTCTTGTGGCCCTCCGTGTCCTCCCTTCCATCAGCAAGTCCTGGTGGATCCATGTCAGCTGCCAAAACTGAGGATAGAGGAAAAAATCAATTACAATCTTAGAAAAACTTTCCATGTCCCTGAAGAAATCTCATTTTCCTTGACAAACATTTGCTAGAAAGTTGGATCTTGGCTCCACGTTCTGTCCAGCTGGCAGCCAGTTCACAAAGGCATCCAAAAATTGTTTGGAAACCCTGTTATTGACAACAGTAACCATTAACACACCCAATGAGCTAAAAAATAATGCAAATATGGGGGGAAATAAAGGCAGAGCTTGTGTACGTTTGAGGAAAAGTAAGGGAAATTGAGAATCACAGACTGGTTTGGGATGGAAGGGAACTTAGAGCTGATCCTGTTCCACCCCTGCCATGTGCAGGGACACCTTCTACTAGTCCAGATTGCTCCAAGCCCAGTCCAACCTGGCCTTGTAAGATTGAAAATGTGGGATTATGGAGATGGTGAGAGATCCTGCCGGGTGCTCGAGTGGATCCCACCCAGTTTCTAGTCTGGAATCCTGGTCACATTCCACCAACCTTTTCCCTTTTCTACATCTTTTTGACCCAAACACTTCTCAGCTGAAGAACACCCCCCTGGAAGGGCTGCTGGCATGGCTGGATTTCCTTGGAATTGTTTGCATAACTTTGGATGTGCTCTTTAGGTCTGGAGTGCTTGTTTTGATCTTTGTTTGAATAATACTTGGAGTGTTGATCCATGACGTGGTTTCCTACAGCCTCCAAAGAGGTACAAGATAATAAAAATGATATGGTTGGGTTTAGGGCCTTATTTAATTAATGTTTTAATTTCTTCCATTAACCCAGCACTGCCAAGGCCACCCCTAAACCATGTCCCCGAGTGACATGTGTCTTCTATACACACAAAGGGCATTTTGTGGGAATTATCAGTTAACTGAAATGATTTGGTTTATCTTTCCTTGTGGCTGGAACTCTGGGAGCTTTTTGGCATTTCCTAAGTCACTCTCTTAATTTATGGGAAGAGCATCATGGAAGGATTGGGAGCTGGGGGAAATCCTCCCAGTGTGAAAAGCTAAAACTAAATGCTGAGACTGAAGCAAATGGTCTTGTGCTGGCAAAATGAGATGGTTCTGTTTTCCTTTCTAATTCCTGGCTTTCTGGGAAATAAATTAGCATTGGACAGTTCATATTCCATAAAAGTGGAAGCAGAGGTTAAAGCATGGAAAACCCCAGGCCATCCCATCCATCCTCTCTCCCTGTTTAGGGCTTTCCAGCTTGGAGACTCCCACATTTCTTTACAGCTGGACCAAAGCACAACTTCCCTCTGCTCCCAGGGAATGTTGTGTGGGATCACTCTCCACCTGCTGAGAAATACAAGGAAATCTGGCAGGGCCCGCAGTATGGGAAGAAGAAGTGACAAAGCTTCCCAGGATTAAAGGGGGACACACGTTGAGCAGAGAGTCACACAGGTGTGTGAGGACTAATGGCATCTCCCCACCAAAAGCCCCTTTTCCTGTCTGTTGGACCACAAAAACGGGGCACAAGAAACACCTGGTGCTCCTGGGGTTGTTTTTCAGGTTGAGAGAAGAAGAAAGGAGTGGTTTTAAAATGTAGACAGCACTTCCCAGCAGCACCCAGGTCCCCACACAGCCATCAAAGTCCACGCTCTGTGCACAATCAGTCTTAAGGTGTGCTGAAGTCAGGCTTTTGTTTAGGATTTCTAAACGGCGAAGAGATGCACACCCCAGAGAGCGCCGATCTCATCTTTGGGATGTCCCTCTTCCATGGGGCCTGCCCTCATCCCTAAAGGACAGAATGCCTTTGGAATATTCCCTTGGGATTGCCTTGAGTGGCCTTGTCCAAGGCAGACCCGCAGCTCCTTCACTGGGCCAGCAGGACCTGCCACCACTGCAGTGAGCCACAAATATCCTTTCCATGAATAAAAAAATTCCCATTTCTGCATCAACCCCATTTAGTCCTCTCCTTGCTCTGAGAACTCTTGGGCTCTTTGGAAGGAAGTGATCAGGTATTCTGGAAATTCAATTAATTCCCAAATACTTGCGGGGTCACAGAGTAATTCCAAGACAAAGAGTTAAACTTGTTTCCTTTTCCTTTGTTTTTAAGCTCATTTTCATTGTGTCCAGAGCAGAGCTGAGATAAGCTCTGCAGTAAACACACATCAGGACCAGATTCTGCAAGGAAACATATTTTTGTCCTTTTTTTTTTTTTTTTTTCCTCCTTTAAACCAGGGCTTTAACTGGATCCTTGTATAATTCTCAAGGTCATTGTTAAATATTTTAAATACTTGGTGAAACGCCAAACTATTTTCATTGCCTGAATTTTTCTCCCTGGAGAATTCTTGCAGACAACGAAATGTGGCATCTTCAGCAGTTGTGTCAAAGGGAAACCTGCCTTGACAAGCACATTTGTGACCCAGGAACTTGCCTGGAGTTTTATATTTTATTGGGTAGGACCAAGTGTCTCAGGGTGTGGTCGATCACCAGGCCTCTGCAGCAGTGCTGTGGTTCTTGTAGATTTTATTTATTAGGGGAGAATGGTCTTATTGCCGTGTTTTTATTAAATTTGGGATGAAACCATCTGCAGGCCTTAGATAGGCCCAGGTGAAGCAGTGGCAAGGCCTGCTTAGAGCACATTCCCTTTGCAGCAACATCCATGGGGTTGGGGAAGGCAAATTGGCCAAATTTAAAATGAAAGTGGATTTTTCCTTCCTTCACATCCAACTGCGGTGAATCACTTTGCAGTGAAGGCCTTTCCAAGAGCTCCTCGCTCAAGCCTTAGTCTACAGTGGGATAATAATTCCTGAGCAAGCCTGGATCTTGCCACAGCTTGGTTTTGTCTTTTCTTAATTTTATACTGGGGAAAAAACTAATTAAGATCATTCTGTGATACGCTTTCCTCATCACTGTCCTTGGGGAAGGAATTCAGGGAGTTTAAATGAGGTCGGAGCTGGTACCAGGCCTGTGCCAGCACCACATTTTGTGTGGAGATGGACCAAAAATACTCCAAGCACTAATTTATGGTTGGCCTGATTGGGAATTCTGATTTTCCCGGAGGAATGAGCAACCAGAACTTGCTGGAGTTGGACTATGAGCACATGAATTTGTGTTCCTTTTGGGAGAGCAGGGCACCATTATTGGCCAGAAAAGAAATGAACTTGGGCTTGACCAAAATCAGTCGTTTTTATTTCCTTCCAAGTGCTAATTTTGATGTCTGCTGGTACTTTACAGTGAAACTCCAAAGTGTGTGGACGCATTGGGCGTTTATCCATGTTACAAATCTGGGCTGGGGTTTAGAGGGCAACAGACCCCGTCCTAACGGGCTGCAGGTCATGGGGACAGTGTGGGGACAATTTTCTCACAGTTGTGGGGGCTCCTGCTCAGCTCTGTGACGGGGAGAAGGGCACCGACCAGGGCAGAGGGGCAGGACGTGGTGTGGGTCTGGCATGTGCCAGGGTCGCCATTGTCACCACCAGAGCGGTGGGGAGGGAAAGGCTGCAGTCTGGTCATAATTAATTAGCAACAGCAATAATCCTGAAGGATTTCGTGGAAAAGATTACAAAACGTGGTTTACTTTGTAGAGAAAACAAAGATCTTTTATTTCACGATTAGTTAATCCCTTCTTTCCCCCTTTGTTGCATTTTTTCCCTTGCGAGGGAAGAAGAGAGTGGAAGTTGTGATGAATTTCTTAACAAAAATCCAGGGAGACCATGATTTACATGAGCACATCCCATGGAGTTAGGGGAGAAGAGCAAGGGTGAAATTCCCAAAATTTAGCAGGTGATTGTGTGGAGCCATCACCCAGCCCTGGAGGAGGATGGAGTGATGATCTTTGGGGTTCTTGGCACTTTTGGGGTATTGATGTGGCTACAAACTGGCACAGCTTTAGCAGGGAGACAAAAGGTGGAGCCTAAAGACCTGCCTGGCTAAAAACCTGACTGGATAAAAACCTGACTCCCTCAAAGCCTAAAAACATGCCTGGCAAAAACCTGACTGCCTGAAAACCTGACTGCCTAAAAACCTGGCTGGATAAAAACCTGACTGGATAAAAAACTGACTGCCTAAAAACCTGATTGCCTAAAGACCTGCCTGGCCAAAAACCTGACTGGATAAAAACCGGTCTGGATAAAAACCTGATTGCCTAAAAACCTGACTGCTTAAAAACCTGACTGCCTAAAAACCTGACTCCCTGAAAACCTGCCTGCTCTAAGCAGCAATAGAAATGGTTCTGGGCAAGTATCACTGAGGATATTATTTCTTTATGATCTCTTCTCTGGCCTCCTCAATATTTGTTTTATGCAGCTGCCTCCAACATCTGCTTTTCATCTCTGCTCTCTGTCCATGTAGGTATTCCGAAATGCCTTTCTTCTTTCATCTGCTTTCTGGGCCTCCTTGTCAATGAAATGTGCAGATAATTGAATTCAAAAATCACTTGAAAAGAGGTTATTGAGTACTTTACACATAAATAATTAAAGGAGTCATATCAGCTGCCTTCCACATAAATGAAGATGGGAGAAAAAAGCAACATGAGCCTGAAATTTCTCCGGAATTTGAGAGCAGGCTGAGCTTATTCTGTAGTTCCAATTTGAGGTGTTTTCCCAGCTTTCTACCTGATGGCTTTGAAGCTGCCTCCCCAGCCCTTCCTTTGTGCACTTGGGGCAGGTCTCAAGCTGTGGCTCAGCCCTTCAGCCCAGGATCCAGCTCTGGAGCACTGGGATTCCTGGGTGAGCAGCTCCTTCTGGTCAAGCGCCCAGCCAGAAGTGGCAGAAATCCCTGATTCCTTGGATTTTGGCAGGAAAACGACTGAGCCCTGGCACGGCAGGTCCTGGCAGCTTCACCTAGCAGGGAGAGGGGTTGCAGGAGTGGGGGGTTGCAGTAATTCCATCCCACTTTCATCCTGGAATCGCCTCCCTTCTCCCCCTCCCCGAGACACACGGGGTTGTTGCTCTTGGATAAAGGAGCTCCAGCTCCGAGGTTTTCTCAAGAGCAAATACAACTTTTGACCTCAGTGAGGAGCAGATCCTGCCTGGATCGAAGGCCAGCAGCTCCACGAGGCTCCTGATGCCTCCTCCCTCTCATTCTCACTGCATTCTCCTCGGAGCAAAGCCCTTTTCCTTCACAGAAAATCCCTCTCCTTTTGACGTTTTTCCCATTCTTTGTTATTTATCTCCTTGGGCAGAGCTCGCCCTTGGAATAACAGCCCTCCACACTGCAGTGTCTCTGTATTCCTGGGGCTGAGCTTCTCCTACATCCTGGACCAGCCCACGGAACTGGCAAATCTGCATTTTCTCATGTAGATGACCAAGAGTGAGGTTTAGAGCCCCAAAAGTGACTTTTATTAGGCAGAAAATATTCCCAGGCTCAGGTGGGGTGGCCTGGAGCACAACTCACCTTCCAGCACGGAGGGAAAATGGGGTTTGCATCCCTTCCTCCTCCTTCTCTTCCTCCTTCTCCTCCTCCTCACCTCCCTCTGAGCTACCTGGGCACACAGCCCATCATAAGGAAAGGAGACTGGAGAAAAGCCGCCAGGTCATGGCTCTGGTGTCCACAGGGTGTAGGGGGTTTTAAGGAGAGGAACTTTTCAGGGAGCAGAACTGGGGCCAGGTGGGGTCAAAGCCTGCAAGCCCTGGGGATCCCCAAAGCAGCCCTGAGTGGAGCCCCGAGGTCGGTGTCCACCCGGATTCACATCCCCTGCTTTTGTTTGTTCATCTTGGGATTCACGTCCCCTGGTTTTGTTCCTAGCAGGGAGAGGAGAAGCTCCCGCGTTTCTGCTCCTTCCTCCCTCTGAAAATGTAAACTATGGTAAAGTATCTGCTTATAGGGTGACCTCTTCACTGGAGTGGGGGTTCTGTTCTGGCTGAATTCCAGCAAAGCACTGTGTTTACAAGGAAAATGCCTTTTTTCAGTGTTCTCGAGGCCGTGGTGTGTCCATCAAAAATCCTTTAGGGAAAAGCAAAAGAGTTCTCATGGTTCACCCAGGAAAGTCGAGGGAATAAATATTCCTACCCCACAGATTTAAAAAATAAAAGAAAAATTAGAAATGAACTAAAATCAGGTTTAAATAATTGTTTGGTGCCTCCTGTGGGGATGCATCTGCTCTGAGTGTTAAACCACGAGGTGCTGGGTTTTCCACCCAAACTCAGGTTTGCAGCAAACAGGGACCACCTCAGCCCTGCCAGGGCTCGGAGCTGGCTGGAAGTCGAGTCTCCAGGTCATTTCTAAGCTCCAGGATGGATTTAGCCCACTCTGGGGACAGGGCTGTGCTGGACAATCCCTTTCCCGAAGGATTCTGGCTCCCCACAGTGGCAACAGCACGAGTTGGGCTGGGGAATGTGCCCGAAGAGGCAGCCCAGGGTGATGAGGCTGGAGCTGCTGGGAAAGGTGATGGATGGGCTTGGAGCAACCCGATCTGGTAGAAGATGTCCTGCCCGTGGAAGGGAGTGGTGTAGATGAACTTTAAAGGTCCTTTCCAACAAAAACCCTTCTGTAGTGGCCGGTGGCAAACGGACACTGGGAGGGAGCTGCAAGGGAGCTGCAGCCCTGGGAGCTCCAGCTGCTGTTCCAGGAGCTGCTGCAGCAAAGGGCCAGGGGAGGTGGCGGTTCTGGAAGGGACAGGCAGGGTCCCTCGCTCCCCCGTGGTCAGCAGGCTCTGTAAACAAACTCCCGTGTGCCTGGAGCCAGATCAGAGCCCGTGGCTCCTCCCCTCTGCTCCGCAGCACGCTCAGGGAAAGGCCAAGAGCAATAGATTTATGGAATCCAAGCATCACAAATGCGATTTATTTACACTGCTGATGCTGGAAGGAGAAGTAGATGCTTCTGGTTTGGATGGCTGTCCAGTCCAACTTCAGGAAAACACGGGGGTCAGTGTGAAGGAAAGGAAGGGATCGAAATGTTCAGTGTGTCACCCCCAGTTACGGTCCTTGTCCATCCCTGTCACATCCTCACAGCTGTGTGTGCCCAAACACACGGCTCAGCTCTCCTGGAACAGCCTCCCAGAGCCACCCCTGCACCCACAATCCCATTTTCCCTAATTATCCTGTAAGATATCTGTCCAGGATACCTCCAGAGGGTTACAGGGCAGTGCAGGGCTTTGGCTGACTCCGTGTGGCGATGGCTTGTCCTGACGCAAACAATCCTGGGAGAAAAGGAGTGGATAAACAGCCCCCCTGGGATCTGTTTGGCACAGGTGCAGCGTGCCAGGGAGAGATCCCAAAGCCAGGCCTGAACGAAGCGGGGCTGTGTGGCAGAGGGCTGAGGTGGGTGGTGAAAGGTGTGCTTGGGGGCTCAGACGTGGAGCTGGCCATGAGCTGCTGCCTCCTGAGCCACAGGGTGGCATCACAGGCTGGTCCCTTGGGAAGGGACCTTAAAATTCATCTGATCCACCCCGTGCCATGGGCAGGGACACCTTCCCCTATCCCAGCTTGCTCCAAGCCCTGCCCAGCCTGGCCTTGGACACTTCCAGGGATGGCGCAGACACAGCTTCTCTGGGCACCCTGTGCCAGGGCCCCACCACCCTCACAGGGAAGGATTCCTTCCCAATATCCCATCTAAATCCACCTTCCTTCCGCGTAAAGCCATTCCCCCTGTCCCGTTCCTGCCTGCCCTTGTCAGGATCTCTGCCGAGTGCCCGAGCGAAGCGGGCTTTCCCTTCGGGCTGGTTGGAGCCGTCCCTTTCCCAGCAGAGGGCACGATGCGCCAACGAGAGCGGCGCTCCCCGGCCAGCAGCGATTCCAGGAACGACGGAGCAGTCGGGAACCAGAGCCAGAACCCCCCAGGCAGGACGGAGGGGACACCGCGTGTCCTTCGGGCGGCCGGGGCCACTCACTGCTGCTCTCAGCCCGGGGCCAAACATCTTCTCGCAGTTTCGAGAGCGCTCGGTTTCGTTGTTAAACACTCCCAGAGCTCTTTTGAAAGCCGTTTGGAGAAGCAGCTGTGAGTGAAAGATGGAGCCAACATCTCTGAGAAGAAACGAAATTGCCCCGAATTTTTCGGAATTTTGATCTCAAAACAGCCGCATTTCCCAAGAACCTTTAATGTGTTCTAACAAGGTGATTTACAGCAGGGAGCAAACTCACCTCCTCAGTTCAATCTGCTCTGTGGGTTGTGTGAGGTCTAAATTCAAGTGTTTGGATCATTGGTGCTTCAGAGGCAGCTCTAAAAGATGACTTCGTTGTAGAAAAACCCCCTCCTGTCTGAGTCCTTCTCAGAAACAGCTCCCTGGATTAGGATCAAACTTCCTTTGAAAGAGGCTTCCCAGCAAAAGTAGAAGAAAGGTTCCATTCTTGCCTTAATTATTAAGAAAGGTAAACACGCTGTGTAACCTGAGCTGTAGAACTCATGATTTGGGTCATTCCTATGACATGGGAATTCCCCTGTTAGGCCACCATTACGTATCTATCCCGAAATTTCTTTTATTTCACCTTTCTGCTCCCATGGTGCTGCTGCAGTGATGCAAGTCCTGGCTGACACACACTTAAAAGTAGCAAAATCGAAACCAATTTTCTTCCAAGAGGCAAAGTTTACACAAATCCAGTGTCCTGTGAGAGCCTCTTGTGAGAGGGAAGTGCCTTCCTGCAGCTGCCCCAGTCCAGCTGTGTCCTGCCCATCTGTGCTTCCGCTGGAATTCCCGGCTGCAGAGGGATGGGTGCCTCTCCCTGCACCCCAGAAAAGCCTTTTGTGGTCCTGGAGAGGATGGAGTGGGAGTTTTGGTGCAGGAAATTGCTCCAAACTAAACACAGGTTGCCCAGAGAAGCTGTGGCTGTCACATCCCTGGAAGTGTCCAAGGCTGGGTTGGATGGGGCTTGGAGCACCCTGGGATAGTGGGAGGTGTCCCTGCACATGGTAGGGATGGATTAAATGAACTTTAATGATCCCTTCCCACCGAAACCATTCCATGATTCTGTGATTCCAAGCTCTTGGCAAAGGCAGATTCTGAGCTCTTCTTGCAGAGGGTGACCTGAGCCCACAGCCACAGCTGCATCAACCACCATGAGCCAGCCAAAACCACTTCAGGAATCGTATCCAAGTGGAAAATAAAAATAGCTGGTGTGTGTTAGCTGAGCTGTGGAGAAATCCTCTTTCTTTCAAGGATCTGGAACTTCAGGTGGGGATGTGAACAAAGGGAACAGAGGCTCTGGCCTTGACTGCAAATGCTTTGGGTGTCCCAGCCACGCAGATCTCTCACATCCTGGTGTTCTGTCCCAGAACTTCCTTGTGGAGCTTCTCCTTCCCTTTCAGCCTCACCACTGCCCGCTAACCCCGCCTGCTCTCAGGAGGGACGTCAGCACCAGGTCAGCACAGGATCACCAAGGTTGGAAGGGATCTCTGAGACCACCGAGTCCAACCCGAGCTGTTCCATGCACCAAGCACAGGGAAGAGCCAAAGGCTGCTCGTTCTCCTGGGAATTCACTTTCTCCCCCCAGTGCTGGGTGTGCAGAGAGCAGCTCCTGGCCCTGGGGCACAGCAGGAAGGGCTTCCCCCCACAGAACCCACGAGCAGCACAGCGACACCACCACAGACCTGGGGTCTTCCCTGGTGGCTTTCGGCTGATTTATCAGTTTGATCATCCTGTGCAGGGTTTTGTTTCCTCTCTGTCTCTGAAGGTGAGCAGAAGTGGGGCTGATGGCGACCAGCTGCCAGTAACTGCACAGCAGCAAAAATGTGAATTTGCTGTGGCTGCTGAGATAGGACAGGAGATAGAACATCCCCGGGGTTGTTGGGTTCTCTCTGTCCCTCTTTGCCAGCTGAGGAGTCAAATGTGCTCTAAATGTTCACTCTAAGAACCCTGCCAGCGTTGGCTGCAACAAGATAATCATCTCCTCTAGATCTCTCTAGCAGAAGCTCAGAAAAAACACACAAATAATGCCCAGGCTTTAACAAAATAGATTTTTATTAATTACAGCACTTCAAGTAACATTTCGTCTCTCCTGGGAGTGTCTCACCCCAGGGTTCAGGAGTAAGAACAGGTTATCACAGTGCATCAAGTTATGAGGACACCCTTCCTGCCAAGGGGATCAGCTTTGTTCAGGAATGTTCATCAAGGGGTTTAATTGACTTGATTACATTTCTGCTCCGCTTTTACTGATGCCCAGCCCTGGGCTGAGCTTCCTTTTGAGTCTTCTGAGAAGCAATGGCAGCACTCAGCACTCGCTGCTGGTGCTGCAGCCACGAGCTGGGGATGGCAGAATGATCTGGGAATGGCAGGATGATCTGGGAATGGCAGAATGATCTAGAAATGGCAGAAAAATCTGGTGATGGCACAATGATGTGGGAATGGCAGAGCGATCTGAGGATGGCACAACGACCTGGGGATGTCACAATGTCTGGCAGAAGTTCAGTCTCCCAACACCTCAGTCTGGAGCTGGAGCTGGAGGGTGTCTCCCATGAAGCAGGAATATTTGGAAGTGCCCATGGCCACGTGGGGGTTGGGCAGTGTCAGAGGTGTCTGGAGCACTTCGTGCCTTGCTGATAAACTCCCAGAGCGTTGAGGAAATGTCAGGAATCACCAGCTGGGGAGCAGCTCCCACACACCCACCCGAGCCCCGCTGTGGTCAGGGGGACATCCATGGCCGTGCTCCTCCACACCCCTGCCAGGGGAGTGGGACAGCACTGCCAATCCCAGCACATCCCTCCCTGCCTCTGAAACCACCGCCGTGGAATCGCTGGAGATGCCTCTGGACGCAGCACATGGAGCTCTCCACACGGGGGGGTTCTCCAGCTCTCTCTCCACCTCATAGAGCTGCAGCAAACAGCTGCATTCCAGCTTTCCGTGTCCTTTATTCCTGAAGGAGGATGGGAGAGAAGCTCCCAAGAGCAGCTCCGGGAATGTTCTAAGGTGTGGCAGCTCAGTCCTGCTCTGTCCTGGGGACTCTCCTGGTGGGACTGGTGCCACAAGCCCCCCTTGGGCGTCTTGGTGCTCACCTGGTCCCTCCATCCCACCTGCTGAGCCTGGGGGGTCACCTGGCTTAGGGATATTTTAGAACATGGATCATGTCCTTAGTAAACAACTACATAACTCTTGGCTCAACAGATCCCTGAGGAAGCCTTTAAGCACCCGTTTTATATCAAAAAGATCGGGGTTGATTTACAACCATGAAATGTCATTTGTTTCACTTGCACAGTGAATAAAGTCTAAATAAAGAGACACCAGCTGTGGTGTCTCAGTGCCAAGGGGCTCCTCAGCCCCAAAATCCTCTCAACAACGGCTAAACAGCACCGGGAATCAGGAAGGTTTAAACTCCACGGTGAGCCTCGATCCTGGTTTTTGAGCAGCTTCCAATCGGTTTGGAATGGTGCCGCAGGGTCTCGCGTTGGGTGTCCCAGGGGGAACACGCCCTACTTGGATTTTAGTCTAGACCTGGTGGACACGCTGAAAAATATCTTGTAGTAGATGTAGACGTTGACAATCCTTAAGAGAATTCCCAGGCCGTAGCTGAGGGCCCTGAGCAGGGCGGCGGCCGCGCTGCAGAGCTGGAACACGAGGCCCAAAGGGCCGCGGGCGGTGGCGCCGCTGGACGCCAGGTGGTCATCCACGAGGAACACGGCACACTCTGCGGCCACCAGCGTCCAGATGAGCCTGGACAGCCCCCTGGCGTTCCTGACTGTGCGCAGGGGCCGCGACTCCGAGGGCAGGAAGGTGATCAGGTAGGCCTCGAAGGCCACGCAGCTGAGCAGGACGCAGCTCCCGTGGGCGTTGGCCGTCAGCAGCACCCGCGCCGCGGCCGCGGCCGCAGGAGGGGCAGCCCCGCCTGAACTCCCCCATAACACGCCAGGAACCAGGCTGAGGAAAACCAGGATGTCTGCCTGGGCCAGGCTGGAGATGAGCACGGCAGTGGACTTGGAGGAAACCTTGGCAGACTGCAGGAGGAGCATGGTGTAGGCGCTGCCCAGCAGGCCCAGCAGAGTGCTGGCAGCGTTGGAGGAAGACAGGACGAGGTATTGGATATATTTCAGTGCCAGGTATCTTCTGAGGTCCTTCATGTGGTCCCTCTCCATGGAAATGCCAGTTAGGGAAGCATACCTGGAATATATATATAAAAAACCCCCCAGTGGTTAAATGTAAAATCAGCAGGATGGATTCCAGCAAATGGTGATGGACCTGTACTTGTACAGACACATTCTGGTGTCAAGGACTGGTTGGACATGACCCAGCTCAGCATCTGAGCTTGCATTGACACATTCCAGCAGGAAAAAAGTTTGTAAAATGCCTGGATATTTTTAGGCAGCAGCATAATTTGTGTAATATTGCGCTGAAAGGCTGTAAACATGAATTATCACATGTATGGATAAAGTTACAAAGACCATTATAAGGCTAATTTGATTAAAATATTTGGTTTTATGATCTCAAAAGCAAGAAAGATTACAAAATATGGATTATATGAAAATTAGAATAAAAGATTAGCATAAATGTGTAAGAATTGTGTCAGAGAGACCACACCACCAGAAGAGCTGTGCAGAAATGATGGTAAGGTGAGGAAGATGAGGTGGAATATGGAAAGTCAGGAGGAAACACTCCCTAAATCCATTATCAGGCAAAGGAAGGCCAAGGAATGAGCCTGATCCCTGCAAAGTTTGCATTACCAGTTGTTGGTGTCAAAATTAGAAGAGGACAATAATTTTTCTGGAAAAGGGACACTGAGAGCTGGGTTTGTGACCCAGAAATTCTCTTGGTTATCACTGAGAAATTTTAAAAGACAAATGATAGAAGTCCCTGAAAACTTGAAATAACAAAGATGGGGCCTGTCCCTGGAAGGGAGGAGCCAGAAAATGATAAACTTCTGTTCCTAGAAAATACTAAAATCATCTACAAATTCAGTTCTGATAAATAAACAAGGAAATTCTTATCTAAATGGGAGAGAGGAGATAAGGAAGAACAACGTGGGTTTCTCACAGATAAAGCAAATTGGTTGAGCCAAGGTGTGGCAGGATGATCAGCCCTGGGGACCAGCAAGTGTCACACAGCTTGAGTTTTATGAAGAGTTTCCATATTGTTTCATGAGGCATTTTTAGAGAGGAGCAAGGCAAGAAATGTGGACTAAGTGAAACTTTGGTTAAGTCACACGTAGTCATCCGTTCCCCATGGATGGGAAACCAAGGGAAGGCTCATTCTCAGGAACTGGAGGAATGATGTGTGAGGTGGGGCTCTGCAGAGAGCTCCCATTTTGTGTTTTCATTCTCTCCAAGAAGGAACTCAGCAGAATTTAGGTTTTGACTCAGGTGTGTGTCCAGTTTTGAGGCCAACGGCTCACGGAAATGTCGCTGAGGAAGCTTCCAGGAGGCTGAACCTCAGATGGAGCAATTCCATTTCTCCCGTTGAGCAATTATCTCCTCACGTAAATTCCCAGAATTCCCAATGTCAGCACCTCGAAGCTGGTATGACAGAGCTGTCCCAGGGCTGTTACCCAGCAGGTCCGGGTGGTTGCTTTAGTCATCGCCTGGTTTAAATTGTGATGGGATGACAGGAAAATGATAATCCCGAGTGATTCCTGTGAAAGGTATGGAGCCAGCTTTCTGAGCCTGGGATTCCCATTGCTTGTAGAGACTTGATTGGCACCAGGTTGACTCACCTGAGATTCACATGTGCCTGTTCCCCCTTGTCTTTTAAGTATCTTACCCAACTTGCTGGTGGAATATTTTGGGAAAGAGGTAGGAAAAATTTCTGCCTGTACTTCAGCCGAGTCAGCTCATTCTACCCCCATTCCCACAGTGATTAAGTGGAAAAATGTTTCTGCATTTTGTGGCAAAAGGAAATGATCTTAGAGGCCTTCTCCAACCTTAACAACTCCATGATTGATTTGATCCTTTGTTTTGCTACAGAGCACCAAAGAAATTCCAATCTAATGGAATAAACCCTGAATCCGCAGTGTGGAATTCTTACAACCCCCCAGTTCCAAGTGGAGGAGAACCAAGCCACGGCTTGTACAGTTGAATCCTGATTTATCCTGTTGTCTTCAAGCAAGTTGCTCCTTTGGAAAGGTACATTAAGAACCTTCTGTCATTATTTTCTTCTTGCAACCTATTTCTGTGCGTATTTCCATTAATTATATTTTTGAGGAGATAATTATATGCCTTGATAAAGATCTCTGCTCATTTTTTGACCACCAGTGGCTGGATTTGCAGCAGATCTTGTCCGCGTGGAGCATTTTAACTCTGAGTTTCTGGACATTGGGTCCTACCTCCCACCAGGGCTTGGTGATGAGTCCATTGCTCTTCCAAGGAGAAGCGTTAGGAATGAGGAGCAGCCGGAGCAGCTGGACCCTGAGGAGCTCAGAGTGCTCCTCACATCCTCCCTTCTGGAAAACTTCAGTATTTTCCATAATGCTGCCAGCAGTTTTCTGAGCTCCACAGTGCCCTTTGGAAAGGAACTGGAGTTTCTGGCTGGAAGATGCCTTCCCAATTTCTGTTGGAGACGGTCAGAGGTGTCCATCCCTGAATTCCACAGCTGCCCCTCGAGCCTCCCTCCTGCTCCCTCCACCTCTTCTCCACACTGTAATTTAGGCGTTAAAAGTGGCATCCAGAATGCAGCAGAGCGAGGCTGGATTTCCTCCCCGGCCGCGGGGGATGGAGATGTTTATCTCCTGTGTGTCCCAACCAGCCGGGTTGGGATTGTCCCGGGGCGGGGACGCTCCGCGTGCCTGCGAAGGAATCCGGGCACAGCGTGAGAACGCAGGTGACAGCCCGGGACGGGGACAGGGATCGGGAACAGCCCCACGGGTCACCGCACAGGCAGCTGCACGTGGTGGATAGGGAGGAGACATCCCCGTCTCTGTCGCTGGCTCCAGGTGCGGTTTGGACACCGGGAGATGTTCCCGGGTGCTGGAGCTCGGTTCATGGAGAGCTCCGGTGGCTCCTGGCAGGGTTTTGGCACTGCCAGCGCACAGCAGCCGTGTGGGCACGGGGCAGGAGGGTGCAGGGAATGCTGCCCACCCCAGGGATGGGGTGAGGGCACAATCCCTGCTCCTGCAGCCGAATCAGTGCCAGAGAGTGACCCGGGCACGTCACTGCTCAGACACAGCCTCTACAGAGGTAAGAGGCAATTTTGGGTGAAGAACAGGGGAATGAAGAGGGCACAGGTAGGGGATGAAGCCCCAGGCTTCCCTGCAGCTGGGAAATCCCACCAGCCCTCAAAGAGACTCAGGGAGGGGAAAGCAGCCCCTTCCCTCTGCCTGCAGCTGGGCTGGTGGGATCATCCCTGCGATGGGAACAGAAAAGGGGAGCTGTTTCCTGAATGTTTCCAGAACGGCCACACTCGGTGAGGGAGGAAACCTGAGCCGATCCTTCTCTTTATTTACAGTTTCCAGAGCAGCCTCTTGTGCTCTGTGGCTCAGGTCACCCACAGGAGGATCCCTGCACGTGGATAGTGACACTTGGACAGTTTTTGGTCAGATGGAGTCTCAGTTCAAGCTCACGGGAGGTTTCCTGAACCAACACTTGGCGTTCTCAGCGCGCTGGTTTTTATCTCCACAGAAATCTCTCCTGACACACTTCCCAAATTCCAATCAATAATAACTTCTCATCATCACTACACTGTTGTAGACTGAGGGGTGCACAAAAATACCTCCCGCTCTTAAACAAGTAATTCCCTTGAAAATTCCTCCTGGAATGGTGTCAAAGGATATAGAGAAGAGGAGAAAAAAAGGGAAAGGCAGATTAGCGCTGAATATCCTGACTGTAATGAAGTGCTATTCCTTAGCTGAAAAAGAAAATTACTTACATTTGCTGGAAGAAGCAGCCAGGGATAGTTTTGTGCATCCCTGCACTCTGTGTGTCCTCTGCAGCAGAGCTCAACGGGGCCGTTTCCCTTGGATTGTTTCCTGGTTTTTATACAGAGCACCCCGTGTTCGGCTCCACGTCAGAGCCGGGGCCACGGAATTTGTTTTGCTGGGCAACTTCCCCGGAGCTGGTTTCACAAGGATTACTCACCCGAATCATGGTACCCATGAACTCTCAGCTGTCTGGAAAAACTGATGGCCTGCGTGGAGAAGGAGTCGCAGCCACTTCCTCCAAGACAGGCTGGAGCTGGAGCAGATTACAGGGAGCGATCCCGGGCTCCGCGCCACGTGAGCCTACACAGGTTATCCACGAGAAAAAAACTCCTTCTGAGCAAAAAGAGGATGTCCCTGGCATGGAAAGCCCCTGGACGGGGCTGGCCCGGGAATGTTTGTGTTGGTGTTGCCTGGGATACCCGGGTTTGGTGCTGGTGACGTTGAGGCTCCTCATTGCTCTCCGGGTGGGACGTGGGGCTGGAGCCGATCCTTGATCCGGGAAGTTTCCCCTTGAGGTGTCGGTGAGGAGCAGGGGAGCATCCCACAGACACTGCAGAACAGCAAACGGGTACATCCAGCGCCACCTGAACACCATTCCCAGTCCTGTGGATGCCTGGAGCCAGGACATGGAAACAGGGAATGAAAGGCAGTGACGCCACCTCGGTTCCTGAGCAGCCAGGAGGGTTCCCTGCGGGTCCAACACCAGTCCTGCCATTCTCCTCAGCACTTCCTGAAGTGATGGAGCGCTCTGGAAGGATAAAGCACTGAAATTCCAGGTGCTGCAAAGCTCTGGCATCATTCCCACCTGAGGATGGTGCAGGGAAGGGAGCCCTGTGCGCTCCTCCCACCTGGAGCACGACAGCAACCCTGGGTCTGCCTGGGGGAACTGAGGGGAACAGCTGCCAAAGCCAGAGAAAATCCTTGGAAATAAGGATTGGAATGGGTGGTGATTAGTCTAATTTGTGCTTTGATTTTGGTGTATAAATATTCATTTTTGTATTTGATTTTAGCGGGTGAGCTTTTGCCAGGGACTCTCCACCACAGTTTTGTGTTTTAAAACTTCTGTTATCTTTTACAACTTCTATTTTATTTAACAACTTCTATTATATTTCAAAACTCCTATTTGCTTATTTTGCATTCCTGCCACGATGATACAACAGAACCAGCAGCTGCAAGAGCACAAATTCTGCAAACTCTCCACACTTTCTCAGCAGCTCAAAATTTCACAACGACTTGTGGACAGATAAAATGAACCCTCCATCTCCCAGGGCACCACCCTTCGGGTCAGAGCTTCCCCCGTGGCACCCAATCTCTGAAAACTGCAGGAAACTCCTATTTCTGGGGAGGTGGGAGGCTGAGATGGGGGATGTGGCCAAGGCTGTGCCCAGTGTCACCAGCCATGGGGAAGGAGGGGGATTTTTTAATCAGCTCCCTCATTAATCTTTTCCCGTGTTGGTGACACTCCCCAGGGCTGGTGGCTCCTCTTTGAAACCCCGGTGCCTCCGCAAAGAGAACAAACACAGCTTTCCCAATTATTTCTGTTTGCTGTGAGCTGGTTCCCAGTATTTTTCCATAACCTGTTTATTTTGGGCTACACCTTTGTTTGAAGGCTGTGCCCAGCTCCCTGCAGTGAGCACGGTGCCCTTCCCTGAGGACCTCGCCATTTTTTTTCCCTCAGCAACTGAAATACAACGGAATTTAATTAGAATTCAGCAATACATTAAAACATTCCTATTTTCTTCTGTCCAAAGCACTTCACTTTTGATCCGTGACTCTTCCCTTGCCGTCTCATGGAACCATGGAATCCTGGGATGGTTTGAGTGGGAAGGGACCTTAAAACTCATCCCATTCCACCCCCTGCCACGGGCAGGGACACCTCCCACTATCCCAGGTTGCTCCAAGCTCCATCCAACCTGGCCTTGGACACTTGCAGGGATGGGGCAGCCACACTTCCCTGGGTCCAGGTAAATGACATCATCTGAATATCCTGCATTTTTAGGAGGTTTTTTTAATGCACTTGAAGATTTCGAGGAAATTGAGGAAGAAGAATTTCCTCTGCAGCTTGGTCCTACAAAACAGGTCCTACTCCCTGTTCCTTGGTGGTTATCCACTCGTCTGCTCTGGTTTCAATTTCTCTTGGGTTGTTTGAGAAACCAGAACAGTTACTGGCAGATCTTTTCCCAAGACATCCAATTTCCTCCCTCATTAAACAGACAGAGGGGAAAAACATCTGGGCTTCTGACTTGACATCATCTTTTACCCTCAGAGAACATGGATTTCTCCAGCACCTTTTGTGATTCCTCTCGGAATTTCTCCACAATTCCTCAGCATTGCTGCCTCTCCCTCACCTCGCAGAGTTCAAGAAGCTCCTTTGTAAAGTCCAACCCAGCTGAAGGATGGCCTAGAAGGGAGAAAGGAGAAGGCGGGCAAGAGTTCGCAGGTGTGAGGAGGGGTTGGGTGACAAAGGGAAGAGTCTGGAGGACAGGAGTGACCTGTCACCGCTCCCAGACCTCCAGTGGCAGCAAACCAACAAGAGGCTGCCCAAAAGTGCTCAGCTGACCTTCTCCATGCCCTTCCTGATGGGAAAACAGTATGCCCTGACTCCGGAGAAGCAGGAATTGGGAAGTGCCAGCCCTGTCCCTGGTGGCTCAGATGTGGCTGTGTGACCTGGGGGTACCCTGCATCTCTCTCAAGAACATGAATTTCCTCTTTTCCCCTTTCCAAAGAGCTCCTCAGCCAAGGAAGTAATCATCTTGCTTGTTTGATTGCCATTATTCTCCATTTTCATGATAAGAAAGGAAATTACCTTTTAATGAGGGCAAATGCTGAGAAATAGCATTACTAATGGCATGTTTATTCCTTGTGGACAGTAATTCCAGTGATAAAACAGGGTTTCATCAGCCCCTTTTGCAGAGCTGACAGGAAAGATTTCCTTACAGGGAGACAGGGAAATGGTTGATGACACAATCCTTTTTTTTAAGGCATGGAATGGATCAAGATCCCAGAGGAAATGCACAAACAAAAGGTGGGGATTCATCAAACTGGGGGGAAGAACTCAGTGCAAGAAATTTAATGCAGATCTCCGTGTTCTGGATTCCTCCACTAATTCACATTCCCAATGTGGAAATAATCACGGTAGCAGCACCTTGGGACACGCCCTGCCTCCAGCAACTGAGGTGGAAATTCCCCACATTTTCCTTAGCTGAAATTTTGGGGATTACCTTGGAGAAGTTTGGAAGTTCTCAGGTGACACCTTTCTACGGGAATCGTGTGGGAAGGGCTGGACACCCCCAGCCCAGGTCAGCTCCTCGGGGCTCTGGTCCTGCAGAGCTCTGTCCCTGCCTGCTGCAGCCCCTCCTGGGTGGGAGCAGATGGATTTCTGTCCGTGCTGTGCCCTGGACAGACCTTTGTGGGGTTTCTTTCTGTTCCTGCCCGGGTTTCACCTCAGCCTCGCATTGGGGTCCCAGAGCCGCAGCTCCCGGTCGGATCAGTCTGGATCCAGTTCAGCTCTGTGCTTTCCCTTGAGTCACAGCATTCCACTGCTCAGCTCATCCCCAGGGATGGGGCTGGCAGGAATTTCCCTGGAAGCCACAGATTTCCTCAGTTTTCTGCTGAACTCGCCCACCTTCCCCACCCAGCCCTGGCCGGGCTCTCTCCATCCCCAGCATGGGCCAACAGCAGGAAAACATTTCCACGGTGTTTACCTCAACCAGGATTTTGGTCACTTTTGTCATTCCAAACCTACCAGGAAAGAGCCGGAGGCCACGTGAGGCTGGGATTAAAGCAGGACATGGTTCCAGGGCCACTTCCACAAGGAGGGACCAGCTCAGAGAGGCACAAGCAGAAGTGATGTTGTCCCATGGCTCATCCAATGCGTATTTCCCTGGAGCAGGGTTCCTCCAACCTTTACACCTTGTGGTAAAGTGGGAGCAGAGCAAACGCTCTTTGCAGTGGTGGGAGGTAAATGCAAAGCCATTGGAAAAGCCCAGAGAAGTGTTTGGGATTGGGAAAGGACGGTGAAGGAATGGCTGGAGTGTGGTGGGATTGGAGCAGGTGAAACCTGTGCTGAGCAGGGATCTCCGAGAGCTCACCCAGAGCTGAGCTGGGAATCCCAAACCACCAGGAACAGCTCCAGTGCCATGATCCATCCCCATCTGGATCACCAACACTTCCCCCATGGGGAGCTGAAGCAGGTGCTGGATGGATCACTGCTCCTGCCTCCAGGGTGTCCCAAAATCTCTGCCCTTCGGACACTGGTTATCTTCAGCTGGCAGGGGGCAAAGTTGTCAGAGGGAAAAATGTATTATGTCTTTCACAAACAATCTCTGGAGCTATTTCGGGTGTTATTGTTGCCTCAAAGAATGAAAGAGGAAACAAATCCTGTGCTCCTCCGTGCAACTCCCATATTTGTAAATGGATTTGCTTTGGACACACGACAGGCATTAGGAAATCGTTTCCTTGTGGGACCACACAGATGGATAAAAATAACTCCATAGAAAATCAGCTAATTAAGAGTGGCCTAAGAGTACTGCTGCCAAACTTTGGAGCTGCCAACCCGGGAAAATCCGCTTGGAAATTGTTGTCCTAAGGAGGTTGTTTGGGCCTGTGTGCAGATGGATTGTTTAAAGTGCCCATCATCCCTCACTGCCAGCATTCCTTTGTGTTCCCGTTGTTTTGGGCAGTCAGTTTTGCACCTCAGCCTGGGCGGGTGGAACCCAGCAGCCACCTGGGATCACCTGGGAGCCACCTGTGGCCCACCCGGGCTTCCCAGGATGGCCACAGCCCTGGAAGCTCTCGCAGCAGCTCCTCGGGAGCAATCACAGCTGTGCAGAGTTCCCTTGGGCACGGGGAGGAGTGGGCTGTCCTTGCAGGGCAGGATGAGGTGGTTATGGATCAGCTGGGGCTCAGAGGGTCAGTTCGGGACAGGGTTTGACCAGAGCAGCTGGGATTGAGTACAGGGAAGGACAGAGTTGTTCATCTGTCAATCAGTCCTGGCCAAAGTGTGCCTTTCCAGCACACTCTCAGCCTGGGTTTCCATGGAAAACCCATTCCCTGTGTCCTGGACCTGCCATCCTTCACTCCAGCTCTGCTCAGTGCTGGCTCTGAGGGAGGAGGATCTCTGCAGATCACCCAGCAGGATTCCAGCACAAGCGTTCCCCTTTTCCTGGCGTTTGTTCTGGAAGTGACTGGATCCACCTGATCCCACCCGTGGCTGCAGGTCCTGCTGTTGCTGCTCCCATGGAAATCATTCCCTCTCCTGGAAGCACAGTCCTGTAGGAGGAGTTAAGGGTGAGTGGACTGGCCCCTTTCTTCTCTCTGCCTCTCAATATTTGTCACCTTGGCTTTGCTTTCCCTCTCCTGTTGTCCTGCCTCTCTCCTTTTTTCTGTGTGCTACTGCACTACTTTGGTTTCTAGAAGTTATTTTTTGGATAAAATTCCAATTAAAATGGGGCTGGCTCCAATACTGCAAAATCCTTCTGGAAGCTCCATCTCCAGCTGTGTCCTGCAGCTCCCCAGGTCTGACCCCTGATGCTTTGCTCACTGAACCCTCTGATTTTGTACAATGACCACAAAGATAAACATCAAATATTTCTTTCTGGTTGATAAGGAATTATAATTCTTTCTGGAGGGCCCAGCTCAGCCTGGTCCCATGGTGTGGGTGGGCAGAGAGTGGTTCCATGGCCTTGGATAACCCCTCCATTACCTGGGAATGAACAAGGGCTGGAATAACCCAGCCCATCTCCTGAGGTTCCTCTTTATTGTTCCATGAAAGGAATCAGGAGGGACTCAGTGCTTTGGTTCTCATGAAAATCCTCAATTTGCTGCAAAGGCCAAGTAGGGTTTGGTTTTTTTATGGCAAAGACAGAGTTTTGGGCAAATTGCTTGAGTCAGGAGGACCAGACAGAGCTTGGGAGTGGAAAAGAGCTGGGAGTGGTCCAGGGAAATGAGAGGGAAATGCTGGGTGCTGCTCAAAGAGATTCTGCCCTGAAGGGCAGAGCAAGCTGGTATCGGCATCTCTGGCCTTATCACTCGGCAGGTCACAAACTCTGCTGAAGCTGATAAAAGGCCTGGGGCAGGGGGAGAGACAGAACTGTTACACTGGGCTTTGCCACAGCTTTTTTAGGGCCTTATCAGTGTTTTTCAGAAGAAACGGGCTCTCCCTGCCAGCTGGAGCTGCAGGAGGTGTCACCTGTGTCCCCCCAAAGGCAGCCTGGGGTGCACAGGGCGTGGGGACAGTGCCCACCACCCCCTGCACAGACAGGGCTGAAGGATTCCCAGCTCTCTGGAGTTTTATTGGGATTTGCTCTTCCCTCTCGTTTGAAGAGAGCAGTGGGATGTGGAAAACAGGACCTGTGAGCCACCTGTTGCTCCTGGCAGTGGAGAGTCAGAAATCCTGGGAGCTGATCCATGGCAGGGATGAGCCAGGGGCCTGTGCTGGCACAGCCCTATGGATTTGCTGGAGCAGCTACTCCTTCCCAAATCCCTGTCTGGAAAACAAAAACAAAGGCTAAATAATGATGCTCCTGTTCCTTGGAGTCCTGCTGCGGCTCAGGAAAAAGCATTGTGGGAAAAATTGGAAGGAAAACACAGCATAGGAAGAATAATGGGAATAAAGCGCAACTAAATAAATAACGAGGCAAGCCAAGGCTTCAGCTGAACTAATGGCTTGTGGTTCCTGCAGGGAAAGGGTGAGAGCTGGGAAAACATCTGCCTGGTGCTTTTGTAATTCTGTTCTCACATTTAAAGGCAGGAATGGGAGGCTGACATTCGGTTTTTGAAGCAAAGCAAGGACCTGAATGTGGATGGATTAATTATAAGATAACGCAGAAATCAGTTTTCAGTCTGGAAGCTGAAGGAAAGCAGAGCTGATGCGACTCAGAGGGCCAAAAAAGGCCAATTTTGGTGATGTGGGGTCTACAGGAATCAGCCAAAACTCCCAGAGATGTGCAGAGAGTTTGCACAGAAATCAGAATTCTCCTGAGGAGGGGCTGGGGTTGGTGTCGGTCCCAGGTCACTCTCGAGCCTGACCTTGCAAAGCCTTGATGCTCAGACAGACACAGACTAAACAAAGAGCGCTCTGCTGGAGTGGTTGATGGCTGTGACGACCCAGAGTGTGGCAAAATGGAAACAAAATCTCACCAAAATGATTTCAGGGAGCTCAGAGAAAGTTGGGAAAAGCACCGGCTCCAGCAGTGGCGCTGACTGAAGGGAGCTGCACCTCCCTGCATCACTTCTGATGGCTCAGCAGCAGCACAAAGAGGGGTTGCTGTTGTTTTTCGGCTGTGGGTGATGAACTCCAGCCTGTACCGGGCGGTACTGACAGGAATCCTTCAGCTCCCTGCTTCTCAGCACTTGGAAATCCATGGGAAGAGACTAAAAAAGGCGTTCATTCCAACAAAATCATGCCCCAATTTTGCAAAAGCTCCGCTGCTATCAGGGTGAATTATTTGCCATCCCCCTCTCAGGGTTTTTCTTTGCTGGCAGTATTTCTGTGTTTTGGGTGACCTCCAGGTGGATGGAAACAGGCACGTCCTCTCTGGCCTTTAAATTGCCCAAACTCAGCCTCGACAGGATTAAAAATCTTGAAGTTGTGCATTTACTGGCTGCTCTATTGAACTGGAGCTCAACCCCCACGAATCTCGTCATGGAATGTTGATCCCAGTCCCGACTGTCCCCAGCAGGGACTGACCAGGGGACACCAACCCGGGCTGGGATTGTCCCCAACCTCCAGCACCTCCTGGGGCACCATTGGAGACATCAGGGATCACAGGGGAGATGACCTTGTGTGTGGCTTCATTTTGTATTGTTTTTTAGGAAAAAATCTTCCCCACTGGCTTCCTCAGCCGCTCCCCTTTCCCAGCCCAGGTGAATATTCCATTCTAAAACCTATTCCTGGCATTTTATGTGCCACCGAGCAGTGGAATTACGGAAGAAAAACAGCCAAATCCTTCTCCAGTGAGCATTAAAAAAACCCCAGCCCAGCCAGTTCTCGGCACATCAGATAAGAGCAGCCAGTTATGTAATTGAAGGGATGATTCACAGCCCAGAAAAAGCATTTTTGGGCTGATCAGGAGCTGATAGCTGGCCTGGCCCGAGACCACACGTCATGAAACCCAAGCAGAAAGGATGGGACAGAAATATGGGAAGTTTAGGAGCAAAAGATGGGAGCAAAAGCAGCTCAGTGTGGTGGTATCAGACCACAGACTCCTCTCTCTGACTGAAAACGTGAATCACTTGCAGCAGATCCACCGGTGACACGCAGGAAATGAGAGGCTGCAACGATTAAAACCAAAACTTCGATTTCATAAAACTTTGTGGCGCTATCAGCCACGATCTGCTCTAGAAGCAGAGCAGCAGGAGGGCTGGAGGTGGGCACTGGTGCTGCAGGGGCAGCTTTTCTCGAGTTCCTGGAACGTGGGGTGTCCTTATCTGACCTCAGCTCTGAACAAGAGCCCGGCTCGGTGTCATCACTCAGCAGGGGCTTTCTCTTGACATTTTTCCTTTCAAATCAACAAGAAAATGGGGGAAAAAAAAAAAACAACCAACCAAGATGAGAACTTGAACGCACGAAGAACAGGAAGTTTCTAATGCTCTTTTCTCTGGTGTTTTTAACCCAATCCTTTGCATATCTGATGCTCTGTGTCCGTCCTGGATTTCTCAATCCTTGTTGTGCTGCAGCTGCAAGCCCTGCCCTGGGTTACCTGCCCCTGGAACCAGAGTGTTGTTGCTGTTGTGTGTTCCCCTTTATTCTGATCCGAAGTTGATTTTTGGGATTGACCTTGGCTGCCCTGGCATTTCCCTTGGCTGGGGAACCCGGGCGTGTCCAACCCCGGCATGGCTTCCATCCTTCCTTCCTTCTCCTTGCTCCTTGATTAGGCTTTTTCCATGTCACGTTTTAATGACATCCCTCAAAGACCTGATCTCCCTCCCCATTCGTGCAGGGTCCATGCGATGCCTGCTGTGTTCCTTTGGGAATTGGAAGCCCCACCAGTGATCTCAGTGTGGACACAGGGCTTTCCCAAAAATCATCCTCCCGATACAGATCATTTTTACCACCCAAACACAGCCCAGAAATCAAGGGATGTTATCCCAAGAAGGAAGAAAATGGCCCATGGACACAAGGTCCAGTGATGGGCTCAGCAGTGCTGGGTTCTGGCTGGACTCAATGATCTCCAGGGCCTTTTCCAATCTAAACAATTCCACAATTCCAGTTCTCCTGCTGGTTAATGTGCAGCAACTGGAAAATGAGTTTTCTCCTGGGAAGTTGGCTTTGTCCTTGTGTCCCTCATGTCTTTCCATGGAAAAGGTGGGAGGGAGAGCAGAGAGCAAAGGTGCAACCTTGATAAAATGGGAACAATTAAAAGGTTCATCCCATGGCAAAAAGGGTTTGATCATCAAAGATTAATTATGTCAGTTTTAGCTGATCTGGCATTTCTTCTTCACACCTTTTTAAGGAAGATCTGGGTCTGATTTCCACATGGATGTATCTCCACACGGATTTATCTCCACAACTAACATGGAGCTGTTCTGGTGAAAGGCAGGATTTGTGTCCTGAGGGATTTTTCCTGAGAAAAGCCTCTGGCAGGGGCTGCACTCTCATTGAAACACGAGATGCTGAACGTGATCCCTGGGTTTCTGTGGAAAACACTGGATGTGAGTTGTGCCTCAGGCAATTCTCTGGCCATCCTCAAATCCTGAAAACAGCAATTTTTAATCACATGATGCACAAATAAACACAGGCTCCATCCATTGGAAAATATCTCTGTTATCCCTGGTAAGATTCACCAGTGACAGTTGGACTTGGAGATCTTTGAGGTCTTTTCCAAGCTTTATAATTCATTAATTCACATTCATTTGCCTCTCAGTTTAGATTTTAACAAATTTCCAAGCGTTACAAGCCCTGAAAATATTATTGATGCCAAAACTTCACTTATTTTCATGCTGTTTATTCCAATCCCTTTCCCAAAACAGAATGCCAACTTGCACATGCTATTTCTGGCTTTTCAGTTTGCTTTCCAAAAGAAGATGAAAGCAACATTTCCCCCTGAGGAATGCTTGCTTGGGATCTGTTGAGTTTTCCAGGGGAAAGTTTGTTTTCTCATCTTCCAGCGACAAAGAACTTTGGTTGTTTGCGATGAGAAATCTCTGCTCTCAAAAAATGAACCTCAGAGAGTTAAAATCCTGCTTTTGTGGGTGGGAAAGACTCCCAGTAATCCAAGTTGGGAAGGTTAAAGTCACTGGGGGCCTGCAACCTGTTGCAGTCTGAGAGTCAATAATGCACCACTCTGGAAAAAATATTAGAATAGAAGAATATTTTGGAGAAATTTGGATATAATGCAGATTTCCCATCAGTTCTACAAAACCAGGAAAATTCACTGAATTTCCCAGCTCCTGATAACGGCACTGTCAGGAACGGGATGATGTTTTCAGGCTGGTTTTCCCTGACAAGCTTTCATCTGAAGGTGGTGCTGGACAGTGCCTGCCGGGTTTCTCTGTGATGGGACGGGTGCAGTGCAGGGGACAGAGCTCAAACCCAGCCCTATCTCCCCATCTGCTGCAGCCCTCGTGCTCCACGTACGACACAGGAAGAGGAAGCGGCTCTGGGCTCTATCAGAGCAGCATCTCGTGCCAGGGTGGCTCTTTGTTCTCACAGGTTGACACGTTGGAACCCTACAAAAAACCCCACGGCCCAGCAAATGCAGCTTTTCAAGTCAGCAGTTCCGAGGTTTTGGCGATGCCTTTAACATTTTCTGGAGGTGTTTGGCCATGGGAGGGACTTGGGAGGCTTTTCCAGCCATTCCTGGCACTTGGAGGTGTTCAGTGCCTGGTGGAGCCAATCCCATAATGATTCCAGAAAGTCCAATTCAAACTTATCTTCCATGAACCCACGTGTAGAGTGTGACCAGCTTGTGGTGGTGCAACGTGGGTCCTTCACCAACCAAACCGCAGCTGAAGGATCCTTGTCTGGAATTTTGGCCTCATGAATCCTACTTTGATGGAAGCACCCTTTCAATCTGCACAAGGTGAAAGGAGTGGAGCAGGCTTGAGCATCCCTAAAATCCCTGTTTCCAGAAGTTTTCTCTGGCAGAAGAACCTGAAATCCAAAGTGGAATCAAAGATCCCTCCAAAGCAGGCGTGGATCAGTTCAGGATGGGGTGGAACTGCAGCTCCAGGAGCCGTGGCAGCGTGGGCAGCCCTGTCCCCGTCCCCACACGGTGCCAGCCCCACTTCCCAGGAAAGGCCACACCAACTCTCCCTGTTGGGTTTGCATTTAGAGTGGAAACCCTGTCAGTGAAACAGAACCGACCTTGTCCCTGGCTGATGCCTTTGGTCCTTCCCAGAGGAGCCATCCAGCCCCATCCCCAGCTCTGTTCCTGGGGAGGGAGCAGTGCCTGGGAGAGAACAGCATCATTCTCCAAATATTTGGGCTGACACGGGCAGGATTGCTGAATGCTGCCCTTGCACTCAGTCCTGGCAGTAATTTATTTTATTCCTCTCACAAGTGCTTTATTCCAAGAAATCCTGACTGGAGACCACGCTGAGGGTGTCCAGCCATCTCCCCATCTTCTCTCAGTCCTCTTTCCTCAGCAGCTGCTCAAAAAGCTTCTTTTTGCAGTAGGATTTGATCAACTTCATGGTCTGAGTGACAAGGGCTGAGGTTTCCTTTGCAGGAAGTGCCCCAGCTCTGCTCTCCCACAAAAATCAGGAACAGGCAGCTTTGCTGGCCTCATGGTTTGGGATGGAGCAGCTTCTCACAGCTGCCAGTGTGGGTCACTCATTAATATCAATCCCTAAAAACCAAGGGGAGATGGGGCCGGTGTTGGAAGTGTGCCATCAGGTTCCCTCAGCCGAGCCCGGTGCTGATCACACCAAGCCGTGCGTTTGATCCCAGGATGGGCCATTCCCTTACGACTTGGATGGTCCCTGTGGGTTTCTTCCGGCTCAGAGTATTCTGTGATTCTGTGCCGAGCCCAGGGGACAAACAGAGCCAAGTTCAGGTGACAACAAGGGACTGTCCCCTGGACAGACAGGTCCCGCTGGGGGCAGGGAGCCGTGCAAAGCTGATACAGCAAGAGCAGCACGGGGATTCCACATCCTTGAAGAAGCAGAAATTACTTCTCCAAATAAGGGGAAGCAAAGGGGGCAGGAGCCGAGGCCATCCCACAGCCCTGCTGACGCTGCTGCTTCTCTGTGTGGGTTTTGTGGCACCCAAGCCCCGACTCCGCCAGCCCGGGGCTGGCTCCGGGCTCGCCCCCGCTCCCGAGGGGATGGCCCTGAGCCAGCACTTCCTGGAGCAAAAGGCACCTGTTTCAGAATGACTTGGGCTGGCACACGTCAGGGAGCACAGCTGGCGGCTTTGAAAGGCTCTTCACCTCCGCTCACACCGGGGGACAGCTCCAGCCCTCCCGTTTCCCTCGGCTTTCCCGCTCTTTGGCACTGGAAGTGCATCCCTGCTGGATCCAGGAGCACTGTTCCAGTGCACTCCCCTCATTAACCCACACCAAAAGCTTTCCATCCCCTTTTCCTCCTTTTTTTTTATCCTTCTGCTTTCCTCCTGCGCTCTTCTTCATCCCCATCCAGGAGGGACATTCCTGGGATGACGAGTCCTCCCTCAGCCGAGCACTGGCTCCAAAGCCATGCACATTCCAGGTGGGGCTGCCTGAGTCCAGCTGATCAGGGCAGGCACAGCCATTCCCAGGTCTCCATGCCCAATTCCTGGCATCACCACAGTCCTGCTTTTCCATAGAAATCCTTCTGCTGCCACTGGTTGTTCTCTGCCAGTGACACACAGCCCAGCCCACTCCAAATAACTTGGAGCATGTCTGAAGCTGGGATACCATCCTTCTCACACGAGATTCCAAAGGAAAGGACTTATTTTAGGAAGTCCCAGGAGAGGAAAGAAAATACAACTTTATTAACAAGACATTTCCTCAAGGAACCCCATCTTTCTGCTCTCCCCTTCTTGAACAGCCGGAGTGGGAGAAGTTGCCAGTGCTGGAGATTTTTCATCCAGTCTGGAAAGTATTTAGGTTTTTAGGAAGTCGTCTGGAAGTCCTGCAGTGAAGAGATCAGCAGCCCAGTGTGCTGCATCCATGGCATTTCTGGTACTGGATGACTCCAACATCTTGGAGTCTGCTGCCTGGCAGGAGCTGCAGGAATTTGGGGTCCAGGGAGAGAAGGCAACGGAGGGTCAGTCAGTGCAAAGTGACAACCCTAAAGCAGGGTCAGGCTTTTTCCAGATTTGGATGGTCCCAAAGCCTCTGTCCCTCATTTGTGCCTTTGTTCCTTATCCCATTGTCCTGTGGAAAGGGAGTCAGGTGAGTCCCAGCCTGAGCATCACCTTGCTCTTGTTGGAGCTGGTGGGGATCGCTTTGCTGGGGTCTTCTTCACCCCCATTCCTCTGGGAATGCATCCAGGACTCTTTCTGGGAGTCCTCCCCTTCCCTTGCCCTCCTCTGGGTCTCCTCACAATGTCGACAGATCAGTGATTACCCCAGTCCTGCCCCCCAAACTCCACGTGTTGTCTTTGCCACGTCGTGTCAGAGCTGCAGTTTGAGCTCCTGGTGGAATTCCTGATGGAAACCCTTCCCACCAAAACTCTGGCTGCAATTCCAGCACATCTGGAACGGCAGCAGCCTCCTCAACCCCACAACAACCTCAGTCTGACTTTGCAACTAGAAATCTTCCTGTTCTGGAGAGTGAGGGGCAGGAAACAAAAAGGAGCAGCAAGAAAAAGAGAAGGAATGACTGAGCAGCAAAAAGCAGAAGGAATGGCCAAAAAAGCTACCACAAAAGCAGAAGGAATGGCAGAATGGAGTAACAGCAGAGTGTGCACCACAAATAAAACAACCTCCAGAAGCTGCTCACAGAGTAGGAGATTGCAGGCAGTGCAAGGAGTTCTCCAGTCTTGGAGGCTCTTGGATCTCCATCCTTGAAGGTCTCCAAGAACAGGTGGGACAAAGTCCTGGGCAGCCTGGCCTGGCCTGGATTGAGCAGGAGTTGCACTGGAGATCTCCTGAGGTCCCCTCCCGCCTCAGTTATCCCATGATCCTGTGATTTGACTGTTCCTGATATGCAGCCAAGCAGCTCTTGGGAGCTGGACAGGCTTCCTGTGCGGGGGTAGGTGAGGAAGGGTGGGAAGGCTCTCGGGAAGGGCAGAGGGATGAGGTGCATTTCCTTCCCACACACCTTCCCTGCTCATGGAGAGCGGGCTGGAAGAGAAACTGCCCCCTTTGTAGCACCTTGGCTTTGGAATCTCCAAACCCAGCCATAAAAATGGAGCCGGGGCAGAAAACAAGGCTGGGAATTCTCCCAGGTGGTCACACCACGGGAAAGCTCTGCCAGTGCGGCTTCACAGCAGGAAAACGTGGGATGACTGCTGCCAGCACTTGGAATGGAGCTGGGCAGGCTGTGCCTCGGGACACCAGGTGGGTCCTGGGAACCAGGGGTCCGTGAGGGCAGTGATCCACATGGTGAGTTCAGCAGCGCTGGCTTCCATCACGGAATGGTTTGGGCTGGAAGGACCTGAAATCCCGTCCAGTTCCAACCCCGGCACCTTCCACTGTCCCAGGTTGCTCCAAGCCCCGTCCAACCTGGCCTTGGACACTTGCAGATGCTCCAGTGCCACTTGGAGGCATTCCCAGAATGGATAAAGGTTTCTTCCCCCAGAGGATTCCCCACTGCCCTGGGAGAAGCCAAAAGCTGCTGGGTTCCCCCACCCTGAGGGCTGCAGCTCCCTGTGACCACCCATGTTCCAGTCAAATCCTTTGGGGAGGGGAGAATAGAAGAATTCCTTAATTCCTTCTTAGCAAAAGGTGGGAACAGCATATTACACATCATCAGAAGAAAGCCAACATAATTAATTGAAAATTCAGAGTGGGACAGCCCACACTTAAAATATTCAAAATTGAGAAAAGCAGTGCTTCATCTGATTTAGTCTAGGAGGTTTCTTGGTTTTCTTTGGGTCTTTTTGGTTTGTTTTTTGTTTGGCTTGGGTTTTGTTTTGTTTTTGACAAAACCACGGTTGTTTAAAAAAGAAAAGGTAGAAGAATATGGTGTATTTTGGGATGCTGGAAGGACGGAGTGCTAAATTCTGTGTTTTCCCTCTGACGAGACCAACATCAAACATTCTCGTAAAAACTATTTTTAACCAAGTTTGTTAACTCTGAGAGCAGAGGTGAGCTCCCTGCCAGCTACAAGCAGCAGTAGACTCACGGAACATAAACCGGGGGCACTCCGTTAATTCACCCCAGACCGGGCAGCGCGGGCGCGGCTGCCAGGCTTTAAATGTCATTTCCTAGAAAGGTGGGAAAACTCTGGAAAAGCTGAAGGTTTCGGGGTCCCGGTGGGGCCGGGGCGGGGCCGGGGGCGGGTTCGGGGCCGCTCCCCGGTTTAAGAGCGGCGGGGACGCGCTCGGGCAGAGCTGCGGCCGCTCCGACCCCGCAGCGCTCCGGTAAGGGCTTGGGGGGGTGGTCCCGGGGTGTGCGTGGAGGGCTGTGCCTCCGGTATCCCGGGATGTGCCGTGTCCCGGTTTGAGCCGCGGAATCCCGCCGGGAGCGCATCTCCGCGCCGCTAATGAGCTGCGGCGTTAATTAGCGTCCGCTCGCGGCGCTGAGCGCTCCGGTCCCGTGCCGTGCCCACGCTCCGGCCCCTGGCAGAGGGGAGTTGGTGCTCGTGGGGGCGTCTGGGGTTCTGGGGCATTCCCCAAGCGGGGAACTGAGCGCCCGCAGCGTTCCTGGGGGGTGGAGATGCTCCGTGGCTGAGCTTGGGACAAACGACAGCAGAGACTTTGTGCTTTTTGATTGTGTAATTAAATCGAGTGTAATCCACTGGTGGCCAGAGCTGCTTCGGGGGCTGAAGCCCCTCTGCTCTCTGGAGCCAGGCTGGGAGAGCTGGGAATGTTCACCTGGGGAGGAGGAGAATCCAGGGAGAGCTCAGAGCCCCTTCCAGAGCCTAAAGGGGCTCCAGGAGAGCTGGAGAGGGACTTGGGACAAGGGACAGAGAGACAGGGAATGGCTTCCCCCTGCCACAGGCTTAGATGGGATTTTGGGAACAAATTTTTCCATGTGAGACCCTGGCACAGGGTGCCCAGAGCAGCTATGGCTGCCCCATCCCTGGAAGTGTCCAAGGCCAGGTTGGACGGGGCTTGGAGCAACCTGGGATAGTGGGAGGTGTCCCTGCCCATGGCAGGGATGGAATGGGATGAGCTTTAATGTCCTTTCCCATACAAACTATTCCGTGATTCTATAACAAACTATAAATCTCTGTGCTGCATCAGACTTGGAGAACCACAGTTGTTTAGGGGTTTACTTCCCTTGGGATACTTTTCTTAGCCATTGCAGTTCCCTTTCACTGGAGCACATTCCCAGTGAGCTGAATTCACCACACATAAATAAATGGTTCAGTGAACCATGACTGTACAGATAAAAAGGGGCAGAAATGATATTTGTCTTCAATTCATAATGCAAACCTAAAGCTGGGAAATGCTGTTTTGTGGGATTCTTTTTGATTTTTCCAGACACATTTCTAGGTGTGATGTTCTCTCACACTCGAGCAGTTCCCTTCAGCATTTTAATCATTGGGTTTCCTTTTGGTTGCAAAAGACAAATTATGTTTAGAAATACAATAGAAAACAAGTCTTGCTTGTCTTTTGGAGGGGTTATTTAATTTGTGGGCTGGTTGCTGGAGTTAAGGGAATTATGTAATAAAAGCATAAGAGCTCCTTGACACGTGGACTGGTGGCTTTGTTCAGACTGATGAAGGTTTTTAATGAACATCACGCCCTGTACCACAGGTGGTGACAGTCCCCTCTCTGCTGCCTGCTGAACTTTAGTCTGTTTGTGCACTGCAGGCAATCAAACAACTCTCCAAAGAGCACAAACGCCAAAATAGCTGGAATTTGATGGACACCTGGAAGCCTTGAGTGTCCCAGAGTTTGTCCTCAGCAAATCCCGAGGACAGACACAGACTCTGCTGCCAAGCTGCTTTTATGGATGAAATACCTTTAACATCAGTTTTGAGCATGTTCATGGTACAGCTGTGGGTTCTCAGGACTGATCTTGACCCAACTTCTGCTTTTGTTGTTGTTCTGTTATTTCAGCCGGCTCTTGTCCTGCGGTTCTGATATCAGAGCTTTCCATGGTCTGGGGCTGCGAGGGAGGTTCTGTGTTTGAACCTTTAGAAGCTGAAAATTAATGTGAAAAATGAGGAGAGGCAGGGCCGAACAATTATTAGGGTCCAGGACTGCTCCTCATGTTCAAAATTCCACAGTGCTGTTGTCACCCTCGTTATTCCTCTCTGCTGTTTTGCTGAGTAGCTGCCTCTTTTTGTGAGGAGTTAAGAGTTTTTCTGGTAATTCAATGTACTGAGGGCTTGGCCTCAGGTTGCACCAGGGGAAGTTTAGATTGGATATTAGGAAAAATTTCTTCACCATAAGAGTGGCCAAACCCTGGAACAGACTGCTCGGGGAAGTGCTGGAGTCATCATCCCTGGAAGTATTCAAAGAATGTGTGGATGTGGCACCTGGGGACATGGATTAGTGGGGACGTGGTGGTGGGACTGGGCTGATGGCTGGACTCTTCCAACCTTAAGGATTCCATGATTAGGGATCCATGATGTTTGAAAATGTGGCTCATTTTACATCACCAGGTGTCAGTATCGTGTGGAGAAAGGTGGATGTAGTGGGGAGTTCTTCTAATAGGATGGATCAGATCCACTTGACAGGTTTTTCATCATATTTAAGGATGGAATTTATTGTTCCTGTGCTGCTTTACCTCACCTGGGTTTTCATCTGAGGACCTGACACATGACAGGTGTTTTCCGCATATTTAATCAACGAATTTCATTTTCCTGTGCTGCTTTAACTCATCTGAGTTTTCATCCGAGGGCCTGACACGTGACAGGTTTTTCTTTGAATTTAATTTTCCTTTGCTGCTTTACCTCACCTGAGTTCTCAGCCCCGTGCCTGACACATTACAGGTTTTTCCACACATTTAAACACAGAATTTAAGTTTCCTGTGCCGCTTTACCTCACCTGAGTTCTCACCCCTAGGCCCGACACCATCCCCGGGGGAGGTGGTGCCTCAGCCAGGCACCATGACAGCGCTGTCCCCAAACCTGTCGTGCCACCACTCCATCGACGACTTCCGCAACAGCGTCTACTCCACGCTGTACTCCATGATCAGCATCCTGGGCTTCGTCGGGAACGGCGTGGTGCTCTACGTGCTGATCCGGACGTACCGGCAGAAAACGGCCTTCCAGGTGTACATGCTCAACCTGGCCCTGTCCGACTTCCTGTGCGTGCTGACCCTGCCCCTGCGGGTCATCTACTACGTGCACAAGGGCCACTGGTTCTTCAGCGACGTCCTGTGCCGCCTCTCGTCCTACGCGCTCTACGTCAACCTCTACTGCAGCATCTTCTTCATGACGGCCATGAGCTTCTTCCGCTGCATCGCCATCGTCTTCCCGGTCCGCAACATCAACCTGGTGACGGAGAAGAAGGCCAAGTTTGTGTGCGTGGGCATCTGGGTTTTCGTCACGCTGACCAGCGCGCCCTTCCTGCGGAACGGGACGTACCAGCACGGCAACAAGACCAAGTGCTTCGAGCCGCCGGAGAACTCCCAGAAGACCAACATGGTGGTGATCCTGGATTTCATCGCCCTCTTCGTGGGGTTCGTCGTGCCCTTCGCCGTCATCACCGTCTGCTACGCCATGATCATCCGCACCCTGCTGCGGAACTCGCTGCGGAAGAACCAGGCCAACCGCAGGAAGGCCGTGTGGATGATCGCCATCGTCACGGCCACCTTCCTGGTGAGCTTCACGCCGTACCACGTCCTGCGCACCGTGCACCTGCACGTGCTGCGCCGCCGGGGCCCCTCGTGCGGGGACACCGTCTTCCTGCAGAAATCCGTCGTGGTCACCCTGCCCCTGGCAGCTGCCAACTGCTGCTTCGACCCCCTCCTCTACTTCTTCTCCGGGGGGAGCTTCCGGCAGAGGCTCACCACGCTCAGGAAGGCGTCTTCCTCCAGCTTGTCGCAGGCCTTCAGGAAGAAGTTCTCCGTGAAGGAGAAGGATGAGGAGCCCTTTGGAGAGAGCCAGAGGGAGAATGGAAAGGCAGCTGTGGCCCCTTCATAAGGGGATTAGGCCTTCCCTGAGAGCTCTGGTGGGAGATGGAGATCTCGGAACTCTTCCAGAGGATAGGATGGAGGCCTGCAAGCCTCTGTTGGAATTAAATCACTGTGGACAGCCCGTGGTTTGTGGCACTTGTGGCAGCCCCTGGGACCCCCACAGCCATGGATAACAGAGCAGCCACCACCAGAAATCCGTGGATGTGCTGATAAACTCCCCGAAACCCCTTACAGGCTGTATTTGGGCATTTGCTCCGTTTCACAGCTCTCCCAGCAGCGTTAATTCCCCGAGCCAGCGGGAAATGTAAACAGAGTTTGTGGCGCGTGGGGAGCTCCTGACAAACAACGGGGCAGAGTTTTCACTGAATCTTCAAACAGCCACTAAATTATTTACACAGAGAGGCCGGGATAATTCCTGCCCTGCTCCCAGCTGCCTCTGGATTTCAGTTTTTATGATCTTAATGTGTGTTTAAGACTCCCCGGGCTGTGCCTGGGCTGCAAATTGGGGTGGGCCCCTCAGCATTGGGATGAGCAGCTCAACGTGCTTTGGTGGGCAGCAGATTTGCCAGTATTTTCCCAATTTCCAGAAAAATCTGTGGGATCAGCTTTAAAATTGCAGTTATCCTACTGTGCAGGATAATTTAGGAATAAGGATAATAAGGAAATTTATTTCCATGTGAGTGATCCTGTAAGTGATGGCTGCAGGATCTGAGTTATCACTCCAGTTCTTCAGGAATTTTCAGGTAAAAGTGAAGTTCTGGGTGCTTGGAGTCAGATTTGCCTTTCTCAAGTATTGACCAAGATTTTAAAATTAAAAATAATTAAAAATAAAGCTCTGTAGGATGTTTAATCCTGTTCCAGAGTGTTCACTTTGAAGAAAAGAGGCAACACAAGGCCCTTGGAAAGATTTTTAGGATAAAAAGTGGAGATTCAGCCTCAGAATTTGAGTCTGGATGGGATGTGATGCTGACAAAACACTGGGCTGTGTTTCTTCTGTAAAGAAAAACTTGAAACTCTTGGGCAGAAGGAAACATTCCTGTATTTTTCCAGGGGATCCTGCAGGAAGGTAATGCTCCTGCCTCTTGCTGGAGCAGGGCCCGGCTGGAGATGCAACGCATCCTGACAGAAATAGAAATTCTTGGAGGATTAAACCTCTCTGTTGGAAGAGTAGTTGACAAATGAGCAGCGTGTTTGGATACAGTATTTATGAATTTACTTGATGTTATCTTGAATAAAGAAAACAGTTTTAGCAGTGAAGAATAACACTGCAGAGCAAAAGGAGTTTGGCTTGGACGGGGCTCTGCTCGAGAAATTATCTGTGCAGATAATTAGAGAGTAAGGCCACTCTTTGCACCCCACTCTGCACAGCCCTGCCTCAGCAAAAGGCCCTTAAAAAAGCAAATTCGCCTGCAGGACAAATGGTGGATGTGAATTTCCACAGAGACCTGAAAATCCTTTATAAAGTCTTAAGGATAAAGTGGCAGAGGGCTGAAGGCTGCTGCTGTAGAGTGTTAGAGATCACCTACACCCATGGGAGAGCAGAGCCCAGAGCCAGAACTGCAGATTGTCTGGGAAAAAATGTGGAAGAATTGGCTAAAACTCATTTTCAAGGGTCAGCATTGAGTTTTCAAGTTGCGTCTCCAGGCTTCAAAGGCATCGTGCAACTGTAAATAAAAATCCTCCTGGGAAACGGAGCTTCAGAATATGTAGAAATGATAATCCCATTCCCAAATTTTAAAATACTGTACAGTAAAGCCAAATGTATATATATGTATATATTGCAAAGCATTTGTATTGTACCAGAGGTATTTTTTTAACCTTTTGCCTTTTTTTATTTTGATGAGACAATGTTTGTGGCGAAGGAAATGGCAGCTTTTTTTTTTTTTGTGTAGTAGGAAAGATTGGTTTAAAAAATATTACTTCAAATCAAATGAAAGTGTTGCGAGTTAAATTTTAACAATTACTCTTTTCTGTGCCTCATTTTCAAGTCTCTGTTACAGGTTCTTCTTCCCTACAATAAAATTTTATGTACACACAGCACCAGAATGTAATATTTGCTTAATAATAATTTATAATGGTATAAAAAACTCTTAGCGCAGCACAGAAGTTGCTGAGATGTTGGGGAGACTCCCTGGCCCAGCATCTTGGAATTAATTTGCTCCAGCCAAACTGGCCTTTGCCAGGGACCAACTTCCCTGGATTCAGGCCTCCACCTGGAGCTGCTGCTTGGGGACCTGTTGGAGCCAAAACCCTTCTGATGGCTCCTGGTAGACCTTGCAGCCCAAAAAATAGCAGCTGGGAGCTGGATAAATTGGCATTTAGTTACAGAAGATGCTTGGAAGACACGTGGAGGGCAGGGATGCTCTTGGTGAGGATGATTTTTTGGTTGTCCTGCGTGGTCGCGTGTCACACTCGGGTTCCTGCGCAGACAAGGCTGCTCAGATGGATGTTTTGTCCTTGGTTTTTCCCCACAGCAGGTGCAGGACCTGCCGTGGGGTGCTCAGTGACAAAGCTCCAGCCCGGCTGGGAGAGGGGGCACTGTGCCATCAGCTCCAGGTGACAGGTAGGCGCTGTCCCCGCCTGCGACCTGGCCCTGTGGACACCCAAAAGTGCCATCCTGGCAGCACATCCCGAGCAGGAATAGGGACCTGGAGAGAAATCTCTGCAGCAAAGCGGGAATTGTTACCGGGACAAGGCGCGTTGGGAATCGTGGCATTTTCGTGGGCTGTACAACGGGACGGGAGCTGGGCAGGGGGACCAAGTGCAGGGACAGAGACGCACAGAAAAGGAAAGTGGGCGGGTCGGGTTTTTGCTCGAAACTGGACTTTTTCCTGCTGCAGTTTCTGGTCCGATGGTGTCCCCTAGTGCCGAGCCATTCCCGGGGCGGCCGCCGGTGGCTGCCGAGGTCTCCTCTTTTTCAGTCCGGCCCCAGCTCCTCGCCTGTCACGTTGTCCTCTCTCCTCGGGTGTCGGCATTCCCGCTCCTCCCCTGCCTTTCCTGCCTGCATTTTATTCCACAATCTCTGACTTTCCCTCTCTGCTTTCCTCTTGTTTTTTCCTGTTTTCCAGGAGGGATGGGAGCCACCCCAGCAGCGAGCAGTGTCCCTCCTCCTGCCTTGGGCTCCAGCTGCACCCTCGACTTTGCCTAAAAAATGCTGGTTTTCCATTGAAAGGCTGTCCCAGTATGGACCTGAGGAGCTTCCACTGGGAGCTGGGGGTGAGTGCGGCCCGTGGGCATCACCTTGGCCTTGGTGTGTCTGGGAGGGACGTTTCTCATCAAACCAGTACAGCTGTGGGTGGAAAGCTCTGGGAGACACTGGGATCCGTACGGGAATGGAACAGTCCTGCCTGTCTCCTGCCAAAAGCAAAGGAGCTGCCACACGGGCACAGCTGGGAAGTTCAGAGACTACCCCTAGGATGTAACCACCCCTTTTGTGTAAACTGCTTTCCCATAAAACTCCTGCAGGATGCGAGAAGCCAACAGCCCTTCAGTTTAACGAGCAATAAACTCCAAGCTCTGGCAATAAAGAGAGATTTCCTCTCATTCCTGCTCTGAGCATGGTGCCTTCTCCCCTCACCATCTGTATTTTGGGGCTGGAGAGGCTCAATCCATTCCCACTGCCTGAATTCCCCAGGGATTTGTGCACTTGGAAGCTCTGGGTGCCCCAGCAGGAGTTAATGCTCAAGCTGAATCCTAATTCAGCTTTTTTTCCCCCCATTTCTGTGGTAGTCTGATATTAGGAGAGGGATTTCTCCCACATGGCAGGAGGGAGAACACCAGGATCTTTATCCTTCACCTCCAGAGGGTATGGCCTAATTACCAGGGGAAAAAATGAAGCAGCAAAAATGAAGGACCAGATTTTAAAATACCCTCAGTAAGCAATAAAATGTCTTAGAAATATTCCTGAAAGCAACCGTGAGGGATGAAAAGCCCAGCCTGACATTTGGGGTTACAAATCCCTCTCGGGATCAGCAAGGTTGGGAATCCAACCCTCCTGCTCCCAAACTCTTAATTCCAGCCCTGCGAGTGGCCACATGTACCAACAACTATTTGGAATATTTGCAGACTTCACTTGAGGGGGAAAAGTGCCCGTTTTGTTCTTGTCAATGTGGTTTGTTACGCTCCAGAGGAAGCCAGGCTCCTCTGGGAGCAAAGTGAGCACCCTTGGCTAGGTAATAAACACACTCCAGATGGCTCTTCAGCAGGTTGGGAGGGACACAGGGAAGGAGGTAGCAAAACCCCACTATTTTGATCATTAGTAAAAATTCCATGTCCACAACCACTGCTGCACATCTCTGCTGGGGGTGGCGAAGACTGAACAGAGCTTGCTTTGGGCTTGGCCTGTTAAAATCCCTTTTTTTGTGAGGAGCACCACTCTGATGCTCTGCTGGGGTTTAACAAGGCGGAGGTCACTTGGGTTGTTCAGCCTGGGGAAGAGGGGATTGAGGGGAGACTCCTTGGAGGCTGCAGCTCCTCCCGAGGGGCAGCTCCAATCTCTGCTCCCTGGGAGGGACAGGAGCCAGGGAAGGGCTGGAGCTGTGCCAGGGCAGGGTCAGGCTGGATTTTCAGGAAAGGCTCTTCCCCCAGAGGGTGCTGGGCACTGACCAGGCTCCCCAGGGAATGGGCACGGCCCCAAGGCTGCCAAAGCTCCAGGAGCGTTTGGACAGCGCTCCCAGGGATGCACAGGGTGGGATTGGTGGGGTGTCTGTGCAGGGCCTGGGGTTGGATTGATGATCCTGGTGGGTCCTTTCCCACTTTTATGATTCTAAGGCTCCCCACAGCCCCACGAGCCCCCCAATAACACCGTGAGGGTTCAAGGACAAGAGGAACAGCATTGCCCTGTGTCCCTGCTCTGGGAATCCCTCTCCACACAGGGCAGGAGGCTCCTGCAGGTGTTTTATCCAACCAAGGAGGCTGCAAAGGGCCGACTCCAAGCTGCTGGCTTTGGGAGCAGTTATTGCAAAAGGCAGCCTGTGGCTGGACTGTTAGAGTTGCATCTCTCCCGGGATCAGGAGAGTTTTATTTCCTTTCTGAGTAACCCTGAGACAGCCCCTTCTCTCTGCCCTGTTCTCCCCAAGTTACTCATGGCAGGAAGCTGCTTACGTACGTGAGGGCTGGAAAACGCTGCACTGCCCTTTCACCACGATTTTTCAAGGAAAATGGAATGAGAAGTTCCCCCAAACTGGCCTTGAGCCGCTGCCTCCTGTCAGCAGCATCTCCTCCCACACCCCTCCCGTCCTCCATCACCCCAGCTCACTGTGCCAGAGGTCCACAGGCCTTCAGAGCTGCCTTGGGCTCCTCCTGGCCCTTTCCTGGGAAGGGCGTGGCAGCAGCTTCCCTACAAACCTGGAGCAGCATCCTCCAGGGGAATGGGGAAGGGCTGGTGGTCCCTGCTCGGGGCAGGGGAAGCTGGAGCAAGGCTGGGACCCCTTGGCAAGGGCAGCCCAGCCCCAGACCTGGCCCAGAGAAGATTCCCGAGCCATGCGGGAGGAATCCCAGGCCCCGAGGGGGGCAGAGGCTCTGTGCTGAGCTCAGGTGGATTTTCCAGCTCGGGATGCAGCGATGACTCCGCTCAGGGGGGATCACCTCCCGTGGGAGGAGAGCCAGCCCTCAGGGATGTGAACGGATGGAGCAGGGCCGAGCCCTGGGGGACAGTCCTGCACAGCCCCAGCTCCTGGGTACCTCGGGATCGCTCAGGAGCCTGTTCAGATCCTGCCCCGCTGATACCAGCTGATGGCAGAGTTGGCTTCCACTGTAATGAGAACTCAAACTAATCAATGATTTTGTTCTGAGGGTCAGCAAATGCCCCTGGTGCGTCCGCCCGTGGCAGAGGACACGGGAGGCACCGGGCAGTGCTGGGCAGGAGCACCCAGAGCCATGGAAAGTGGCACCAATGACTCAACCCAAATTAAATGTCTAATTAGGGTCACTCTCTCCCAAGGTGGGAATTCTGCTGATGAAATAACCCCAGCAAAAGTCCTCTATTGCACTGAGTTTACATAAAAACAGAAATCTCCACAGCTTCCAGCGAGGTGCCCGAGCTCGTGGCCTCCTCCACCAGCACTGACCCCGCAGCAGAGCTGTATATTTTGATTTTTCCCTGTTTATTTCTACTGGATCTTCCTCTAAAACAACTGTGCTGCAACAAGGAGTGCTGGAGGAGGAGGCAGTGCTTACAATTCGTGCTCAGGGAGGGCACAGTGGGTAAAGTGACTCCTGGAAGGGAGTTGGGAGAGTTAATTGATTGCAGCAAAAGGGGAAAAAAAAGTAGAAATATGGTTTATTAGCCATCTAAGCTAGAAAAACAACACAGCTAGAAAAATATTCCCCTCCCCAAATCCAAGGATAATAAGAAGTTAAAGCTGAGAACCAACAGCTGAAGTTTCAAGCCCAAGTGAATTTCAATTACAGAAAAAGATGTAAATGATGCCACCCCTGCTTTCCCTGGAAACCTGAAATCTTTGTGAAATATCTGCTTCTTATCCAAACTACAAGGATTGTATCCATACAAACTGCAGGGGCTGTAGGGAGAGGGAGGAAATTTGGGGCTTTTTGAGAAAATAGTAAATGGGGGAATTAGTTTCTTCCTTTTTTATTTTAAATTTGAGGTGCTTTTCTTTAAGTTCAGTGCAGCAGCACCACAGAAAGGCATCACCTTTACCATCCCAGCTCACACAAACACAGTTTGGGCTCCTTTTGGACGGAGGGCTCGATATTTAAAGACTTTTATTGACTGGTTTTGCTTGATTTTATAGAGAAATACATAAATACAAAGGCCGAGGGCAGCGGTGAAAAGGCAACGCTGAGCGAGCCCCTGATGGTGAGGCTTTTTCTGTCCCCCTCTCCCAAGGATAAAGGGGTCAGGGCCCCCTAGGGAGGCATTTGATCCATCAGAAGGGGGATTTTAAAGGCACCCTGGATACGAGCAGGGCTCAGCAGAGCTCGTGGGGTGACACTGTGGCCCAAGGCCAGCCCTGTGCATGTCCCACACGCGCTGCTGGCACGGTTTGGGGGGAAAAGCTGAAGTAACAGCAAAGAGGGGAAGTGAAAAGCACATTGCTTCATTTTTTGGTGAAACAAGAGTCCTGCAGTGCTCTCGAAGACGTGTGTTTGTTTTTAGGGAAATGGCTGGGGCAGACACCGAGGCCACACGTGTCGCTGGGGGAGGGACGTGGCGGCCCTGAGGGGTGACCGGTCACAGGAGGTCGTTCCCAGGTGCAAATATCCCAGGTTTGGAGGCTTTCCCTCGGCTCCAGTGGAAATGCTGAGGATGGATAAGAGCAAAGAGGGTCATCCCGAGCTTTTCATTGCAGGAGGTGGTTCAAACACGTTGCGTGAGGAGGCGGGAGCGGGGCGATGCCATCGCTGGGGTTCGGCCGCCTCGTCCCTCGCGAAGGCATTGGAGCTCTGGGATCAGGGATCCCAAATCCCTTCCTGGCACACACAGGAGCTCCTCATCCCGCTCTCACAGCCCTGACACAAACCGGCCCTGGCCCTGTCGTGCTTAGCTCACCCATTCTCACACCGACAGAGCAGCCCCTAAGGAGCCGGGGCTCCTGGTGCCCTGGGAAGTGGGGAGTGACTTATTCCCGCTGTGTGAGTGGAGCAGGGGGGCCGGGACTGATCCTGGAGCACCAGGCCGCCCCCCACCCCCTTTTCCAGCTGGGAAGTTCATCCCGAGCTCACCACCAGCTCAGGGGGAGCACAGTGGTGGTGCCCAGGAGCACTGCCCTGCAGAGGCAGCTCCAGGGCACGCTCCAGGGAATGTCGGGGCTCCACACACCGCTCCCACCTCACTTTATTCCTTCTGCTTTCCTCACAGATGATCGGAGAATTCACCCCTGGAGCATCACAGACAATCCCCACAATGATCCCCGTGGATGACCTCAGCTGGCAGCTGCTCCAGCCCCTTCTCCAGAGCACGGGAGTGGCAAAGCCAGCGCTCCTGGAGCAGAGCCTTGGGAAGGGCTCCCCGAAACTCCACATTCCCAGCAGCTCCCAGCACCAGGCACAGCAGCAGGGAAGGCAGTGAGGATGATTTTTAATAGCAAGAGAAGACGGGGAAGGTGGGAAGAGGCAAATTTGGCATTTTTTCCTGCTTTCCCATGCACTAAAATGTCCTCAATGTTTCTGCTCACAGGTTCTCTCACAGAGATCTGCTCTGCCAGCCCACAGCAGAGAAATGCGCCACTGCCTCACACGGAACATCACTGCTTGGACCTCCTCCCTGAGGATGGGAAACCAGGGCCATGCCAGTCTCAAACTGGAGACCATTAGCCCCAAACAAATAAGTAGATTTAAGTAATGGATGCAACGTGGAGGTTTCCTCCAGGAGCCAATATTTGTTTTCTTCACAGCTGCATCTCTGCTTTGTGCTGGGTGGGTTGGTTTTTTTTTTCCTCTTTAGCCTGAAGTGCTCCCGACTCTCTCATGCCACGTGGCTGCTTCTTATTTGCATCCAAGACCTGATTCACGGCTGCTCTGCACTGATATAAAATATATCAGCTATAAAATGCTTGTTGGGGTGTGGAGAGTCCCTTCTGCAGTGCTGAGGACACCAATGCAATGGGAAGGGGACGGTGCTCCAGCTCCAACGTGTTTGTGGCTGGAAGAGGAACCCCCAAAGCAGAGCAGGGGCCCCCGGGCCTGCATCAAGTGAAAAATGAAAAATAAAACAAGAAAAGGGAATGGAAACAATCACGAGGAATGGGGTTATTGTAGGAGAGAGCAAGTAAAAGAGGTTGTTTGGGGACAGGGAGGAAAATGCCAGATAGGAAAGAAATAGTGCTCTGCAGAGAGACAATGGAGAACTGCAGTGAAACAATTGAAGTCCCATGTGGACAGGGAGCAGGGAGATCATGGATCACGGGAGAGCAGCTTTTCCCAAAGGTGCTGCAGCTTCCAGCACTCGCAGCCCAGGGGTGGACACCAAACCTTCTGTGCACAGGGCTGAGGGGAACTCTGGTGCCAGTGTGAAGGGAAATGGGCTTTCACTCCCGAAAAATGAGGTGAAGGAGCTAGAAAAAGGGCAGCAGAGCCAGAGAAACAAGGGAACCTGAGGAAAGGTAGGAAACCTGCTCCACTGCCAGCAGGAAGGAAACAGCACAAACAAAGGGATGAGCATCACATTACACCTGACACGGGAATATTTCAGTCCTCCACTGCTGAGGGTTCACCTGCAGCTCCCTTGGAAGGGCCCTTTAGAACAAGTTAAAAAAAGAGATCAGTGTTTCAACAACCAAACTCTCAGTCTTTTGTCTGATGGAAAAAATCAATTCCAAATGTGGAGATTTCAATACAGGCTATAATTTTGTTACAATTCAGATTTATTCTGCATGCTTTCTTTCCCTTTTTTTTTTTTTTTTTTTGGTCCTTCCCCTCCTCTCTGTTCTCCAGACATTGGCTCTGGTGCCTGTTCTGCTCTCCAAAGACCCTTCACAGCTGAATTCCATGCAGGAAAATGAGCCCCTGCCCAGCCCAAGGAGGGAAATCCCCTCTTTGGGATAAAAACACAGGATTCAGGTGCTTCTTCAGTATTTTGGAAATGTTCCCTTCATGGAGAGCAGACATAAAGCACCTCAGGGATGATTTGTTAAACACTTTATAAGTGTTTATAACTCTGATTTATAAGAGCTGGGGGTGAACTTATTTTGGCTTTCTCCTTTCATCACCAGAGCGAGGATGAGCATCCTCCAGCTCTAACATGTTTAAATTATGGTTGTTTTGGCTTTTGGGGCTCCAGTTCCTCAGACCACGTTCCCAGGTAAGCAGACCTGACCAAGGCCTGGTGTCCCTGGGACCGGGTCAGCTGCAGAACTGTCCCTGTGTCCAACGGGGAGCGACGACTCCGCTCCGGCTCCTGAGCGTTCCCACTGCTGACACGGCTGCTGCATCTTCCCTGTGCTCTGGGGATGCTGCAGCACCAGGAGTGGAGGCAGGACGGGCTCCATCCCACAGGGGGATCCTGTTTTCCTGCTGCTGTATGTCCTGCTGTGGAGCAGAAGCTCTGGCGGGTGCCACGTTGCTTCCCGAGGCCTCTGCTTGGACCTGCCTGTTCCCAGCACCTTCTTGAGGCACAGAGTTCTTCAGCCTGTTTGGATTTGGGGATTTTTTTTCTTGTTTGCTTCTTGGCTTGGGGCGAGAGTTATAAATTTCTGGGTAAACACAGCTAGTGTTTGGAATGGGACTGAAATGAGATGTTTGATTCCTATCGGGGCCCTTGCTGAATAAGTTGAGGAGAAGCGGGGCAGAAAGACCTTGAAAAAGTGGGAAAGGTGTGTGGGAGAGACCAGGCAGGTGTTCCACAGCCTTCTCCTCTCAGGCTGGGGCCGAGAGAAGTGAGGAACAACTTCCCTGCTCCAGGTTTTTGGGCTTGGATATCATTTGCAGCTATCCAGGTGGGAGCTCCAGCCCTCCCTCCTGCACAGGAGGGGGATGAGGACGAGCTCAGCTTTTCCTCCCTGCTCCCAGAAAGATTCCCAGTGGGTCAGGGTTTAATTTACTTTTCCAAAGAGCCCCTGTTGTGTTTCCAACCCGCAGGATGGGGCAAAGGGAGGTGTGGGAGCAGCTCGAGGTCGGGACACGCGATGTTTGCTCATAACGAGTGAAGGAATCATAAACCAGGTGTTCCCCAGCACTGAACTTCATCCCTCGCCACCTCCAGCAGCCATAAACACCAGGAGTGTTTGTTGTGGGCTGCAGAGAGCTTTTGGTCTGGCCCTTCAGGTGCCTTTGTGCCAGCAGGTTTGTGGATTCAGGGCTGATGTTCAGTGGGATTTTATGGGAGAACGTCTATGCCAGGAATTCCTGGTTTGGAACGAGGGTTCACGGGGGGTTCTGGGTCCTGCTTGGAGAAGGCAGCACAGAGAGCAAAATGTGGTGTCCACCTGCATCTCCATCCCCTGCTGGACCTCCCTGCCAATCCATCCTGGCCTGTCCATACTGATGCCAAGAATTTGTATTTTCTTCTTAATACATCTCTCCTTTTCTCCTGTAAGACTCCACCAGATCTGAACCAGGACTGAAAACCACTGAGAGGGCAGAGAGTTGTGTGAATATTACTGAACCCAGAAGCAAATCTCCAAACTTGTTGTAACTTCTTCATTTAAAATGAAATTACTTTTAATGCCACAGAGGACAAAACTGCTCACTGGTACCACCCTGTGCCTCTGCAGGTGTCACCTCTTTCTTTAGGAGGGGTTTGATAACCCGAAATCATTTCTTGCTGCTGTTGAGTTGCAAAGAAACAGCAGCTGGACGGGGCTTGGAGCAACCTGGGATAGGGGAAGGTGTCCCTGCCCTGCAGGGGTGGGACCGGATGGGCTTTAAGGTCTTTTCCCACCCAAACCACCCTGGGATCCTGTGATTCTGTGGAACAGGGGCGAGAGCACCTGCGGAAGAGCAGGAGCAAGGGAAAGCCCCGCTCCCGATGCCCTCCAGGCTTTTCCCATTGTGCTGCTTTCCAAATCCACAGCACAGGGCGCTGGTTTGCTCCCGATGGAGCAGATGGAGCAGATCCCCCTCTGGAGAACACGCTCCGGGTGTGGATGGAGCGGTGCCAACGCACACGGGGGGGAAAATCCGCCCCAGCATCGCTGTTTATTCCCGTGGATCCCAGCACACGCTCCCAACAAAGTGCTGCTTGAGGGAAGTGCGTTTGCCAGGCCGCCCTGCCTCGCTCCCTCCCGGAGCGTGCCGGGCAGGAGTTTGTGCACAGCCAGGGAAAACCAAGGGAATGTGTTCCAAGCCCGCGCTCGCAGCGCCCAGCGAAGTCAAGAGATGAGAGGCTCTGCTAGACACGAGTTCAAACAACCAGAATCATTATTATTGCAGCAAAAGGATGGAAAAACAAACATTTTGATTATGGGCTGGAGCTGAAAAATCCAGGACAGCTGCTACTCCCCCTGGTAAGTGGGGTGTTGGCTTGGAGGGGGGTTGTGCATCCAGGTTTTTGTTATTCAAGCTCCCCCACCCACGTTCAGACTGGAATAGGTTGCAATTGTAATATTCCTCTTATCTTTCTTCTCTCCCCTCTCTGTCAAAGGCTTTTCTTTTCCAGTTCTTCAATATTTTTATTTCCCCCTGCCCCTTTATTTTTATTAACTCACTTAGAGCAGTCGAATCAGCAAATTCAAAAAAAAAAAAGAAACTACAATTCCAAATTTTCTAGTGGAAGAATGAGCGTGTTTTTGGCACTGCCTCTGGCCATTGTTTTGTTAAGACAGACTCTCCTTAATTCTCCTTTTCCATTTCAGAGCCTGCCCTTCCTTTATAGCCCAGATTTCTTCCCTTTTGCCCTCTCTTCCCTCCCTCCTGACTCATTTCCACTTCCCATTTCTTTTCTCTTCCCTTTTCCTTTCGCCAAGTGTGCTTTGATCTGATATTCTGCTATTTTTAATTCCTCCTTCCCAGGCCTGGATCCACCCCCACTGAAAGGACAGCCTGGGCAACCATTTCCTCAAAATCCAACTTTTCCCAATCCGGTCGCTGCCTCTGTGTGTGGAACCCTCTGTCCTCGCACGGTCCTTGTGGCTCTCCAGGAATTTCAAAACACAGCCAAAGCTCCCCTCAGCCTTGTTCCGTGTAATTTCTGACCCATTTAATCAGAGCCTTCCTCCCAGGCAGTTTGGTCACCGTGCTCCTCACGCCAAATTTTCCTTCCGTGCGGCTTTTCCGTCTGGAACATCCCGCCTCTGCCTCCAGCCTCACCTCACCGTCCAGCTCCAGCCGTGAAAAACAACCTCCCTGTCATCCCATGGCAATCTGGGTGTAGGCAGCAAACATTGGGTCATTTCTTTTCCATGGTGTGGGAATAGTTGTCACTCTTGAAGCAACTGGAGTTTTAAAGGAGCCCTGGAGTTTGCGGGATGTGGGCAGGTTTTAGATCTTCCATCCCGAGCTGCAATTCCATAAGATTTTCCATCAGTGTTTGCTCAAATGACCAGTGAATACCTTGCTAGGATATAAGATCTATTTAAAATGGAAATTTCAGGGGAAAAAATTGATTTCATGGAAGGCTGGGGGGAAAGGAAAAGGATTTTTTCCACGCTGTGCTTTTACCTACAAAGGAATTCTCGTCCTAATCAAAGCTGGGGGGTCCAGGGGCTTTCAGAGGAAAAATGCTCAGCATTCCCTCCCAAGGACCTTCTTTGTTCCGGATATCAGGCACAGGACATCACCACGGGGGATCGCAACCACCACCAGTCACAACTTGTCAGGTTTAGCTGGCAGGGGACACGTACTGAGCCTGGGAAGTCAAAATAATCCTTGAATCCCTGCCCTCAGCAGCAACGTTCTTTAACTCAGTGTATTGGAGATTTCCAAATCACATCTGGTGGCTTTCTTTCAGGAGAATCTCCCCCAAATTAAGCCCAAATAGTTCACTTGAGCAATGAAATCCCCAGGGCAGTAGATGTGCTGCACTGCGGATCAGTTAGAGCCTGTGGAGTTCTAAGATTCCTGAGATGGAGTGCTGAAGATTCCAGGAATTCTCTCAAAGGTGAAATTATTAACCAACCTTTTGTTCCTAAAGCAGCTCTGCGCTCACTGTGTCCTGCGCTGGTCTGGCCTTCCCCCTTTCCTGAGGTGTTCCCAGACTTAAATCAGAGCTGGAATTTAAGAATTCCGTTTGGGATCATCAGTGAAATGAATTTAATATGAGGGACAGAGGCACGATGAGACTCAAAACAGAGGAGCAGCTTCTTTTTTCCTCTGAATCCTTTTCTGAAGGTTTCAATCTATTTTATAGGCAAATTTATAGGTTCTTATCAAGCATAATAAAACACCTGATGTGCTGATCCCCACCATTCCACGGGGAAAAAGTAGAGCTGCTGCTTTTCTGTCCCAGAATCAGGCCAGGAGCCACACGTGTGCAGGAAAACCTGTGGAAAGGAGAGGAAATTTCTCAGCAGAGATTTTACCAATTATCTTTTTAAGAGAGAAGGGTTTCTCCTGCCTTTTCCACCTGGAATTGGCCATGGATTCAGCAAATAAATTTTGCTTCTCAGATGCAACAGATTTTATGTTCTTTCACTGCTTGCTCTCAATTGGCAAAGAATATATTAATACTTTTTGGGCCGCTATCAGAGAAATTAATGAAAAATTTACCCTGGGGGGTATTTTTGGCATTTATTTAACAAGGCAACCTATTAATTGCCTAAAATTACAGCAGCCACCCCTGGCCTTTCTTAGCAGTCCCTGCTTGTTTAAAAAGATGGATGGGAATGCCTTTTAGTCCCGTGTGGCACAGGTTGTTCGTTATGGCAAAGCAACCCCTGCCACCAAGCCTCCAGAGAGAAATTCTCTGACACTGAGGAACAAGTTCTTCTGTTCATTATGAAATGTTCTCTATTCTTTATAAACACATCCAAGATCAATCTAGAAATAAACACAAGCCCATTCATTTTAAAAGGCTGGTCTATGGCTATTATATAGCTATAGATACACATTTGTTTTATTGCATATAAATGTCAAGTTTGACCTTTTTCTGCTGTGATCCACAGTTTATGTGGGGCTTGTATAAAAGCACAGCTGTCACGTTTATTTTACATCCACACAGAGCTGAATTCTACACAAAATATCCCTGAAATCGCCACTTCAGGCAAGCTTGAGGCACATTTTTTAAAAACACATTAATGGAAATATATTGGTGTAAATAAGGTGGAGAGGGTAACATTTATTGGTACACTAATTGCCAGAAACCAATGGATGTTCCAGAGGGTTTTTGCAGCCCATGTGTGGTTTTTTCAGCCCCTGCCCTTGATCCTCTTTGGAGCAGGGGTTGGGATGCTCCAAGGGTGGACGTGGGAATGGAGCTGCCTGTCAGGACTCATAGAATCACGGGATCATGGAGGTTGGAAAAGACCCCCAAGACCATCAAGTCCAACCATTCCCCAGCACTGCCGAGGTCACCACTGCCCCATGTCCCCAAGTGCCACCACATCCACAGGGATCTTAAATCTCTCCAGAATGGGCTGCTGGGGTGGGATGGGGTGCCCTGGGCAGCCTGTGCCAGTGCTAATTTCCATGATTTTTCCCTAATATCCAATTAAACCTCTCCTGGCACAATATGAGGACATCCAGTGATGAAACCTTTCCTTTCTCTTCGCTATTCCCACTCGGTTGGGATCATCCTCTCATTTTCATGTGGTCACCATCAATGTTTTTTGTGTTATGACACTTTTAGGGTGCTGGCACGTGCTGTGACCCCAAATTGGGGTGGTGGAATGATGAAATGGGAAAACCCCCACTCATCTCTGGTGGCACACGGGGATGGAGACTGGGGACCCCCCGAGGGGGCCGGGACACGGTTTGGTGACACAGGCGGAGCACGGGGGTGACAAACAGTGCTTGGGGGTGACAGGCAGTGCCCAGGGGGGACCGGGCGCAGGGGACAGTGCCCAGGGGGGACAGGCAGTCCCCAGGGGGGACAGTGCCCAGGGGGCAGTGCCCAGGGGGGACAGGCAGTCCCCAGGGGGGACAGTGCCCAGGGGGCAGTGCCCAGGGGGGACAGGCAGTCCCCAGGGGGGACAGTGCCCAGGGGGCAGTGCCCAGGGGGGACAGGCAGTCCCCAGGGGGGACAGTGCCCAGGGGGCAGTGCCCAGGGGGGACAGGCAGTCCCCAGGGGGGACAGTGCCCAGGGGGCAGTGCCCAGGGGGGACAGGCAGTCCCCAGGGGGGACAGTGCCCAGGGGGCAGTGCCCAGGGGGGACAGGCAGTCCCCAGGGGGGACAGTGCCCAGGGGGCAGTGCCCAGGGGGGACAGGCAGTCCCCAGGGGGGACAGTGCCCAGGGGGCAGTGCCCAGGGGGGACAGGCAGTCCCCAGGGGGGACAGTGCCCAGGGGGCAGTGCCCAGGGGGGACAGGCAGTCCCCAGGGGGGACAGTGCCCAGGGGGCAGTGCCCAGGGGGGACAGGCAGTCCCCAGGGGGGACAGTGCCCAGGGGGCAGTGCCCAGGGGGGACAGGCAGTCCCCAGGGGGGACAGTGCCCAGGGGGCAGTGCCCAGGGGGGACAGGCAGTCCCCAGGGGGGACAGTGCCCAGGGGACAGTGGCTGGAGGCGACAGTGGCCAGGGGTGACAGACAGCGCCCCGGGGGGAAGGAGAGTGCCCAGGGAGTACAGTGCCTAGGGAACAGTGTCCGGGGTGACGGGCAGTGCCCAGGGGGGACAGACAGTGTCCGGGAGGGACAGACAATGCCCGGAAGTGTCACCCGCCACCAGGTGCCACCAACCGCGGCCCGCCGGAGCCGCCCCCCCGCGCAGCTTTCGGCGGGCGCGGGCGCCGCGAGCCGCGGAGCCACGCGGGCTGTGGTTGGCGCGCCCGCCC